>JAJIBD010031242.1:0-167821 GCA_021461705.1 Cryptotis parvus
TGCATTCAGAGATGTTTGTTCTATTGAGAGTAAACTAATTCATTTTTCATGAACATAGTTTTATTGAGATTCATCTGTCGACCTATCTTTCCACATTCTCGGTCAATGTCAGCTAGCATTTGTGCTGCTTGGTTAATATTTGGTGTAATTAAAATGATGTCATCAGTGAAGCGGAGGTGTTGTAGTTGCCGACTGTGTATCTTCACTCTCATTCCTTCTCATCTAATTGTCTCATGATGTTCATGCCAGTAATATATAACTATAACTAAATATTTAAATCAATTTACATTCTCAGGTGTTGCCCAATGTGCACTCTACCATATGAAATGTTCTGCAAAAAAAAATAAACCAAATCTATCTACAGCATTACCTTTTGTGAAGTATAAAATCTTGTATTGTCTATGATAAAAAGATAATTCTTGGAACCAGAGAAATAGCAATAATGCTCTTGCTCTGCTTACAGATTACCTGGGTTGCTTTGCTAATGCCAGATATTATTCAGTCTATCTAGTAGTCAGCTGTGTCAGACATGAGTGCTGTTGGGTTTAGTCCCCCTGAAACAAGGATTCATTTATGGTCTATCATATGCAGGAAGCCATTATTTGTCAGTTAACATGGATTAGCCCAATTTTACTGGAAGCATATTGGATATATAATTTTAACAGATCATGCAACAATTTGCAGTTTATAGTATGTGGAATAAACAAATGACCATAATCTGGCATAAAAGTCTTTAGGCACTATCAAAGTCTACATTTATTTCTCTAAATTAATTAGTCAGAAAAACTTAGAATTTTTATTTTATTATATATATATATTATATATATATATATTTATTGTACTCCTAGTTTTATTGCATCTCATTATTACAAACATCTGAAGAATAATTCTGTACATCCTACTGTTTCTGTGGCTGAAAACACAGATGCTAGTCTTCAGTCTGCTCTGTTTAAGAGGCAAAAATACCTCTCCAAACTGATCCTTGTTTGTAACTGTCATGGCTTGCTGAATCAAACCAGCTGAAACTGATAAAAGTATATTGCATTTCCTTAAGGAATTAACTCATTTTTCTGAGCTTGAGATAAAGAACAAGCAACACCTACCTCATCTGACCCCTGTGGATCTATTTTCCACCCAAGAATTTTTGTATTTCAACAAGGGACCCATTCTGTAGAAAAACCATGTTGATAGGGAAGGGAGCCTAACACATCTCATCTAATAGTGGAGGCCCGGTGTGACCCCCTTGATCATGTTCTACACGTCACTATAGACAGTGCATCCTGTTACCACTTCCTTGATTCTCTCACCACTTGTCAACCCTCAGACTCTTCTTGCAAAGGAGCCAAGTGCTATGCTTATGAGACTGAAGTACCTCCATAGGGTGCATTGCAGCGTCTTGCAATGACCTTGTTCTCCTTAAGGGAATAACAACATTTTCAGGACCACCAATGATTGCAGAGAAGTCTTCATTCTCTCAGGAGATGCAGCAAAACGAACTCCGTTTTTTTTAAATCTCAGAAACACTAAATTTGTTGAAGTAAACAACTACTTAAAACATGGCAAGTCAGTTATGTTAAAAAATATATATATATGATTTTTAATTTTCACTTTTTTGTTAAGTATTCCCCATTCTATTCTTAACTATTAGATGAGATCATTTAGATTTAGTCATTAACTTCTTTTCGTAAGTAAATTTCAAGTGATAAATATAAACAAGATTTACTTTGATGGAGCATTTAGATTTCTGAAAAATTACCTCTTAATCACGTTATTTTACTACCTAGAGAAAAGGCTATGCAATTAGAATTTCTGCTGGAATATGGAAAATAGTACTCAATAGTAGTACTCAATTATATACCATTTAAAATGTTTACCTAACTTAAAATTAGCATGATTATGCTTATATGGCAAAAATATGCTGAGAAAAGCAAACGATTATTTAGTGTGCACTAATTTAATTCAGGGTAATTACAAGTAACAATATTTCTGAGTTAAATTCAATTTGGATATAGGCAAATGTGCTGACTTTTATTTTTCCTAGCAGATATATGGCATTCCATTGTGTAGAAGTACCATAGTTTCTTCATCCAGTAGCCTGTTCTTAAGCACTCAGGTTGTTTCCAGATTCTGGCTAGTGTAACTAGTACAGCAATGAACATAGAATTGCAAATGGTGTTTTCGCTGTGCGTTTTGGGCCCCAGATGTATGAGTGATACTGCTGAGTCAAATGGGAACTTAATTTCTAGTTGCTTTGAATAATAACAATATTATTTTCCCAAAAAGGCCAAATTAGTCAGCATTCACACCAGCAATGGATGAGAGTCCCTTTCTTCTAGCATCTATGCCAGCACTTTCTGTTCTTGCTCTTTTGGATGTGTGCCAGTCTCTGTGGTGTGAGGTGATATCTCATATTTGTTTTAATTTGCATCTTCCTGATGATTAGTGATTATGAGCAATTTCTTTATATGCCTTTTGGCCATTTGAATTTATTCTTTGAGGAAGATTCTGTTCATTTCTTCTCCCCCATTATTTTATGGGGTTGGAATTTTTCTTGTGAAATTCTACTAGAGCAGGGGCCGGAGCGATAGCTGAGTGAGTAGGGCATTTACCTTGCACATGGCAGACCCAGCTTCGATCCCCAGCATCCCATATGGTCCCCTGAGCACCACCAGGAGTAATTCCTGAGCAAAAAGCCAGGAGTAACCCCTGAGCATTGCCAGGTGTGACCCAAAACAGCAAAAAAAAAAAAAAAAAAGAAATTGTACTAGAGCCTTATATAACTTGGATATCAAAACTTTATCAGATGGGTATTAGGTATATATTCTTTTCCAGTTCATGGACTGTCTTTGAGTTTAGGTCACCATTTCTTTTGAGGTGCAGGAGCTTCTGAATTTCATGTAGTCCCATTAGTTTATCTTCCACTTTCTTGGTCAATGATGTTTCATTTTTGAAGTTTCTTTTAGCTTCAAAGTAGTGGAGGATTTTGCTTACGTTCTCTTTGATGTACCTTCTAGATTCAGGACTTATGTTGAGATTTTTAGTACAATTTGATCTGACTTGTGTGCAAGGTATTAGAAAGAGATCTGAATTAATATTTTTACATGTAGCTGCCCAGTTTTGCCAGCACCACTTGTCAAAGAGGCTTGCCTTGCTCCACTTCATATTTTTGCTCCATTATCAAGGATTAAATGATTACATATTTGGGGTTCTGTGTCAGATACTTAACTTCATTCCATAGGTTTACAAGTCTGTCCTTAATCCAATGCCATGCTTGTTTTTAATTACTACCATTTTATAGTCTGAAGTTGGAAAAGTTAATGACTGCCATTACCTTCATTTTTTTCAAGGATCGCTTTAGCTTGTCTTAGAAGATTATTGTTATATATGAATTTCAAGAGTGCTTGATAAATTTCTTTGAAAAATGTCATATAACTACATTGAATCTGCATAATGCTTTGGAAAATATTGTCATTTTGACAATGTTAATTCCCCGGCTCCATAAGCAGGGAATGTGTCTCAATCTCCTCATGTTCTCTTTTATATTTTAACTAGGATATTGTAGTTTTCTTTATACAAGTCCTTTATCTCCTTAGTTAAGCTTTCTTTGAAGTACTTGATTTTCTGAGACACAATTGTGAGCAAGATTGTTATTTTAATGCCACTTTTTAAACTTTTTTATTTGAACAAATAAAAACCAACTGCTTTTGCAAAAAGTCTACTTCACACAATGGGAGAAAAGCGGCAAAGTTTAAGAAGATAACTACCAGAACAACCACCAACTGGGAACTCTTTGGCACCATTGCAGCAACATGGGGAGATGCTATCATTGATGACATCGATTAAGAATACAACCGACTGGTTCAACACCTCTATGATTGCCCCAAGAATGCTGAGAGAGAGAGAAGGACACAAAAGAACGCCTATGTTCAAAAACTAGAGCTCATTCACCAACGTGGTAAAGCGTGAGCCTCAGGCGACCAGATGCTAACATCCAAGCTTTCAAAGCAGTGCAGAGAAGCAATAAAGGAAGACCTCAAGTAGAGAAGAGCAGAAATGCTGGATGATGCAACGGAAGCCAGGAAAAGCATTCACAACACCCTCCTGTCCTTCACCAACTAGAAGACAAAAACGACTGCTCTTCGACGTCCTGATAAATCTATCACATCTTTCAGACAGGAAATGGAGACGATTATCCATGACTTCTACTCAGAACTCTTTGATAGCCACGTCCACCTACCAGCATACCAAATTCTGCAGGATGGATATGTAATTCCAATGTTCTCCCTTCTGAAATCCAACATGCCATTTCGTCAGCAAAGAAAGGAACAGCACCAGGCCCAGACAAGATTAGACCTGAACACCTGAAGAACCTGCCGTCAGTACTCATGTATAACTGGTTTGGCTCTTCACACACTACCTGTCTGGAATGTAAGATGCCCTCCAAATGGAAAACCAGCAGAACAGTTCTATTGTTCAAGAAGGGAGACATTCATGACATTGGCAACTATCGCCCCATCTTCCTGTTGTTCATCATCTACAAACTGTTCACTCGAGTCATCCTGAACAGGATTGGAAGAACATTAGATGAAGAACAACCATGTGAGCAAGCTGGCTTCTAAAAAAAATTCAGCACAATCAACCATATCCACAAGATAACCAAACTCATTGAGGGTCTACAGAGAGTTCAAAGTGCTGCTCTGTCTCATGTTCATTGATTTAAAGAAAGCCTTTGATTTTGTGGAGACTGAAGAGGTCATCGAAGCCCTAGCCAAATAGGGTGTTCAAACCCAATACATCAAGATCCTTTGTGAGCTATATTACAGATTCACCACCAGGATCTCTCCATTCTACAGGGAAGAGCTCATTGACGCCAAAAGTAGGGTTAGGCAGGATGATACCATTTCACTGAAACTTTTCAGTGCCACCCCTTGAGAACATAATGGACAATTAGAATGGGAAGGAATGGGAGTGAAGATAGATGGTCGGCGACTACACCACCTCCGCTTGCTGACGACATCGTTCCAATAACACCAAACATCAGCCAAGCAGCACAAATGCTGGCTGACTTTACCAAGAATCTGGAAAGATATCTACAGCTGAATCCCAACAAAACTAGGTTCATGAAAAATGAACTAGTACCAGAGGCCCCATTCACTCTCAATGGAACAAACATCTCGGAATGCAGCAGTTATGTGTATCTAGGTTGAGAAATTAACTTGATGAATGACCTAAAACCTGAGCTGTGCAGGAGGAAAAGAGTGGCATGGACTGCTTTTAAAAACATTGAAGAAATAGTCAAAAGGACAACGAAATAGCTAAAAGGACAAAGTACATCTGGCTCAGGGCACATCTCTTCGACTCCACCGTTCTCCCTGCATTAACATACGCCTCAGAGACCTGGGCCCCACGAAAGCAGAATGAGGATGCTATTCACATCTCCCAAAGAGGAATCAAAATAGCTATGCTAGGAATATCACACCTCACTCAAGTGAGAGAAGGAATCTGGAGTTCAGACCTCCATTGCTATTCGAAATCAAGGACTCAGTCTCGTTTGCCAGGACATCAAAAATCAGATGGGCTGCTTATAATGCAATCTGGAGACGACTGCTGGGCTAGAGCCGTTACCAATTGGATCCCACAAGATGTCAAAAGATCGCGTGGCCGCCCACCTACAAGATGGTCATACTTCCTTATTAAGAACCTGAACGAACGGTTCAAGACTCATTGTTCCTGAAACAACCAAGTGTCATTGGACTACACTGGCATGTGATAGGGTCAAATGGAAATATTACTAGTGCCCACTGGAGCAAATTGATGAATAACGGGATATTCATATTGATAATAGACTTGATCAAGTAGTCATTTGAATAAAGGTAAGCAATGGGCTTTGTGGTACTGATTTTGTAACCTGCCACTCCACTCTACAGATAAATTATTTCTAGGATAATTTTAGTGGAGACCTTATGATTCTATGCCTATAAATGAATAGATTGGAGAATATCATGCTCAGTGAAAATGAGTCAGATGGAAAAGGACATATATAGGATGATTGCATTCATTTGTAAGACATAAAAAAGAGCAGGAGACTAATATCAAAGGTCAGGATATATAGGGACCTGGAGGTCTCAACAGTGTTTCGATGCTACTACAGGTGTTTGGGGGAAGAGGGTAGGTAAGAGAGAGAAGGGACCAGTTATACAGAAATAGTTGGAAATAGTAATGCTTGACTACAACTGAAGTTTGAAGGTAGGACAACGAATATCCATGATAACCCCCAGTGTCTATATTGCAAATCAAAATACAAATAGAGAGATAGAAAGACAGACAGAAAGAGAGTGAGAGAGAAAAATAATAGTGCCTACCATAGAGGCTATTGTAGGGGTGAGGAGGGAAGAAAATTGGGCACATGTGGCACATTGATGCTTGGAAATGTGCACTGGTGGAGAAATGGGTGTGAGAATTCTATATGACGAAACCCAATCTTCAACAACTTTGGAATGATCTATCTCATGGTGATTTAATAAAAAGATTTTTAAATAAATTTTAACCTAAACAGCTAAAATTAATTTAGGTAAATTAATCTGTTTCAGTAGTACTGATACCTAATTTTTATGACCAATTTTAATTTCCCTAAGGAAATACAAAATAAAAACAATATTTTTGAAAGATAAAACTTAGGTTTTACCAATACTTTATGAACCTGCATTTCTAGATCTAGACCAGAGAGGGGATTTGATTTTGCTTGAAAAGCTTCTATGTGTAATATAAAGTCAAATACTTATACTTTAGGAAATGAGTGTTAAGTAAATTTATAGACAATCAATACACTTTAGGAGAATACTAAATTTCAGGTAATTCTTGATTTGGACAAAGTTATCACCAAAACAAGAGGATAAGTATTAACTTCCATAGTGTCAAACATACAATGTGCAAATATGTGTAAGAATTTCTATGGCAGTAAAGCAGCAGACTATAAATTAGTTTCCTATTGTAGGGTAAATCAGAGAGAGAAATCACGAGCTCATTCCTATCTTTATTTTGCTTTCTAATTAGAAATTTTTAAGATGGGAACATTGAAAGTAATGTACACTAAATTCAATTAAAGTATAAATGATTAAAGTCTATTGAGGGAAATTTATAAGGTTCTGTCATCTGCAAACTCACTAACGCTGATAATAGACTTGACAATAAGTAGAATGATAATACATAATAGTTCATTGGTTTTGCAGCTCAACTAAAATATATAATATGTCTATTTGTTTTAATTTAAAAACATTGAATATGTACTTATTTAAAAAAGTGCATTAACTGCAAATGCAAATAGAGATATGCTAACAAGAACTTATCAAATCCTGCCCAATTTCTTTCTTTTCATAATAAATGATAGTATTATTGATACATTTAATTGTTTTTAAATAAATATTTCATTTAAAATAATTCTTTCATTTAATCACTAAAAATAATATTTTGTTTGCAGCCAGTAACTGAAAGAAAACACTGTACACTAATAAGTGTACCAGTTGACAGACATGATAATGAAATTTTATTAGCAATTCTAGCATAATTGCTTAATTCTAGCAATTAAGATTATTATTAGTCGAAACTTACATGAAAAATATATAATTGGTTATTACTTCAATGAAAGCAATCTATTTTAGCAATCAATTGATGAATATGTGTGATTTTTGTATATATTTTGCTTTGAAAATATTTTTTTGTATTTAGACTTCTTTCCCTCTCAATAATAAAGTCATTTGATGTTCTTACTGATTCTGTTTCCAACCGAGTTATATGTAACAATGATAAAGTTTTATTCTCCAAAAAATAATTGTTAAAACAAAAATATACTAGTAAATATACAAATATACACATGCATGTTAAGGCATAAAATAGGTAAGAAACAATATTTACTAAGGAAAAGAAATCAAAATTCCAGAATATGAAGCAAAAATATTTAAATAATGTACATATTGCAAACTTAAAGCAGATTATAGTTCTGGTTTAGTGCCTGGGTGAAATGGAACCATGTTTTTCGAAGTGTAGAGAACCAGCAAAGAGATTGAAACCGTGACTTCAACTCCTGTGCCTATATGAGGCCCCCACTCCCGCCCCACACGTACACAGCATGGGGTGTGTGGCTTCCCTGTAACAGGACCCACAGGCAGCCCCAAGTCAAACTACCCGATATTGCATTGGACTCCCATCTTGGCTTCTTATATAGGACTCTCACAAGCACAGCCTGACTACCTGAATTGAGGGTATCCACTGAATTTTTCATATTTTTCTTTTCAGGAATTTTGGAGAGAGAATAGTGTTACATTGCAACATAGTTTTTCTATACTATTAAAATTGAGATGGTATTAATTCAAAATAGTTCAAGTCAATATTTTTATTGAAATCCTCAGAAAAGCTGCAAGGTCCCAATTTTAAAAGTTAATGAAAAACAATCCAGAAACAAAAGGATGTTATATTAGAAGGAGTTGGGACTCAGAGTGTTCCCCAACAAATATTGGGATTTGGCAAGGTCCCAGGTCTTGTTGGGAACCAATTACCTTCAAAGACAAGGAACGAGACCACAGGCTCTCGTGGTCAGGCGCGCTCTTTCATTTTTATCTCTCCTCACTCACTCCTCGCTCCACCTCACTCCAGGGACCTCTCTCCCCGATGCAGCCTGTCCTGGGAGATACATAGCAGCCCAGGTCAGAGGCAAGATCTTGGCATTTATCTATCTATCTATCTATCTATCTATCTATCTATCTATCTATCTATCTATCTATCTATCTATCTATCTATCTATCTATCTATCTATCTATCTATCTATCTATCTATCCATCTATCTATCTATCTATCTATCTATCTATCTATCTATCTATCTATCTATCTATCTATCTATCTATCTATCTATCTATCTAGCTGAAGAACTCCACATCGGGACCCATGGCCTAGAATGGAACGAACAGGGTGAGAGACTATCTGAGTTCATCATGTCCACCAAGACCATTCATGGGAACTCACAGTTCCAGAAAGCTGAAGCGAAACGTTGGACATGGGAATCTCCTGGCGGACAGTTCCACAATGAAATTGACCACATCATCTTCAATCGACGGTTTTGCCTGACCGATGAGCTATCGTCCATAAATTCCAAACAGGATCGGACCACTGTCTCCTTCGTGCAAAATTCTACTTCCTGCAATGGGGAGGAAAGGCTGCAAAGTTTAAGAAGAGAACTCCCAGAACGACCACCAACTGGGAATTCTTTGGCACCATTGCAGAAACATGGGAAGATACCATCATTGACAACATCGATGAAGAATACAACCGACTGGTTCAGCACCTCCATTTTTAAGAGCTGAGAGAGAAAGACACAAAAGAACGTCTGTCTTCAGAAACTCTTGAGCTCATTCACCAACGTGGCAAGGCGCTAGCCTCAGGAGACCAAATGCTAACTTCCAAGCTTGCTAAATGGTGCAGAGAAGCGATAAAAGAAGACCTCAAAGACAGAAGAGCAGAAATACTGGAAGATGCACCAGAAGCCAGGAAAAGCATTCACAGTGCCCGCCTTTCCTTCGCCAACTATAAGACCAAGATGACTGCCCTCCGACGCCCTGATGGATCTATCACATCTTCCAGAAAGGCAATGGAGAAGATTATCCAGGACTTCTACTAAAATCTCTTGGATAGCCACATCCACCTGCCCACATACCAAATTCCACAGGATTGATATGTCATTCCCAACATTCTCTGTTCTGAAATCCGACATGCCATCTCGTCAGTAAAGAAGGGAACAGCACCAGGCCCAGACAAAATCAGACCCGAACACCTGAAGAATCTGCCGTCTGTACTCATCAATACACTAGCTCAGCTCTTCACACGCTACCTGTCCGAATGCAAGGTGCCCTCCCAATGGAAAACCAGCAGGACAGTTCTACTGTTCAAGAAGGGAGACATTCACGACATCGGCAACTATCACCCCATCTGCCTGTTGTCCGTCATCTACAAGTTGTTTACACGAGTCATCTTGAACAGGATTATCAGAACACTAGATGAAGGACAACCATGTGAGCAAGCAGGCTTCCGGAAAGGATTCAGCACAATCGACGATATCCGCACAGTCACCAAGCTCATCGAGGTTTGTAGGGAGTACAAGATGCCACTCTGTCTCACGTTCATTGATTTACAGAAAGCTTTTGATTGTTTGGAGACTGAAGAAGTCATCGAAGCCCTAGCCAAACAGGGTGTTCAAACCCAATACATCAAGATCCTTCGTGAGCTGTATTACGGATTCACCACCAGGATCTCACCATTCTACAAAGAAGTGATCATTAATGTGAAAAGAGGGGTTCGACAGTGTGATACCATTTCACCAAAACTCTTCAGCACCACCCTCAAAGGAATGGGAGTGAAGATAGATGTTCGGCAACTACACCACCTCCGCTTCACGATGACATCATTCTAATAACACCAAACATTAGCCAAGCAGCACAAATGCTGGCTTACTTCGACAGAGAATTTTTAAAGATAGGTCTACAGCTGAATCTAAAGAAAACAATGTTCATGAAGAATGAACTAGTTCCTGAGGCCCCATTCACTCTCAATGGAACAAACATATTTGAATGCAGCAGTTATGTGTACCTAGGTCGAGAAATCAACATGATGAATGACCTAAAACCTGAACTGCACAGGAGGAAGAGAGTGGCATGGAATGCCTTCAAAGGCATCAAAGAAATAGCTAAAAGGACAAAGAACCTCTGGCTCTGGGCACATCTCTTTGACTCCACCGTTCTCCCTTTATTAACATGAGCCTCAGAGACCTGGGCCTACAAAAAGCAGGATGAGAATGCTATTCGGGTCTCCCAGAGAGGCATCGAAAGAGCTATGCTTGGAATATCACGCCTCACTCAAGTAAAGAGAAGGAATCCGGAGTTCTGTCCTCCGTCGCTATTCCAGAATCAGGGATGCTGTCTTGTTTGCCAAGGCATCAAAATTCAGATGGGCTGGACATGTAATGCGATTTGGAGACAACCGCTGCACTAGAGCCATTACCGACTGGATCCCACAGGATGTCAAAAGATCACGTGGCCGCCCACCTACAAGATGGTCAGACTTCCTTGTCAAGACCCTGAAGGAACGGTTTGAGGCTCTTCATATTTCTGAATCAACCAGATGCCATTGGGCTACATTGGCACGTGATAGGGTCCAATGGAAATGTTACTGGCGCGTGCTCGAGCAAATCGATGAATAACGGGATTCAAGTCTTCAAGTGTATTTCAAACTAGGACTGTAAATAGTAAAAGCCATTTTGGGACAAGGCTTATAGCTTTTAAATGTTTGTATGTTTGCTTTAAAAATATTTACCACAATATTAATCATTTATCTCATAGATATTTACAAAAAAAAGAAATTGTAGCAATGCAGACTTGTAAACAAATGTTCATAGCTATTTTATTTGTAATTTATAAAAATGTTAGAAGCTTGGAAATACTTTGTCAAAAGATAGTGTAGAAATATATAGTGTAATTTCCAAACAGTGGAACACAATGAAAAGTTAAAAGAATTAACTACTGATAAATATACAAGTATACACCCCTAAAATTAAAGTTAAAAACAAGTCAGAGTGAACATTTTACCATTCCATTTACATTAAACTGTATAAGAAGTGTAAACTAATTCTTGGAATCAAACATCCCTGCATCAGTTGCCTGGGGAGGGAGTAGAGGATTACTGAGAAGAGCAAGAGAAAGTTTCAAAACATACAGCACATTTTGGAAGGATACTAGATAGCTC
The DNA here is from genome assembly GCA_021461705.1 of Cryptotis parvus. Taxonomy (NCBI): domain Eukaryota; kingdom Metazoa; phylum Chordata; class Mammalia; order Eulipotyphla; family Soricidae; genus Cryptotis; species Cryptotis parvus. Next base: position 11,785 of record JAJIBD010031242.1, read on the forward strand.
ATCTTAATCATTGTGATATTTAAATTACATACATATATTCATATTTAGTTGTCATATTTTATATGCATCAAATGCATTTTTTACTAATTATATCTCAAGATAAACAGTAAATATAACCCAATGGAAAAGATCACATCTTTTTATGATCTGAACTTGTTAAAAGTGTCCTTATAAATGTGAACATGTCAAGTTTTTGAGTAAACCAAAGATAAATCTAATGTAATAGGATCATAACAATTTTCCTCTGAGAAAACATCCACAAATGAGAAGTTTTTTATCCTAAGACATGATCTGCAGAATGGGAATGTTGGATTAGTTCCGACTTCTATTGCTGGGTTTTGTCTTGCAAATGAGGGATCACTTCCTGCCTTCCTGTAAGCCTTTTACATATGCTGAGTTTTTGTATACACATGGGAAGACAGCTAAGATTGGCGAATTAGTTACTCCTGCTATACGTCATATTTTCTAACAAAAACTTCACTAACTAAATTGCCTTTAGATTGATCCTAATAGATCCTAATTCCTCTCACCCCATAGAGGAGGATCCCAAATTGAGATCCCAAATTGGATAGAACCAGGAAAAGACCACCCTGGCTTCGACGTGGGACAACTAAGTGTCCTACTTAATGTTCTGAAAGCAAGACCTTAGAGTAAGCTCTGCTCTGACCCAAAGGCAATGAGCAAGGTCACAGAACAGGCTCTGTTCTGGCCTAAGATAAGAAGTGTATTGATTGGACCCTGAAGGGATTAGAATGATGAATTTGGTGTGAGGAATGCAGTCTGGGCTATATGGTGCAATCTCCCCAGGAAAAGTCACCCTAAACTGGGTAAAGATAAATGTCTTTTTCTTTTATGTTTGTACAAAAATGACTAGAAACATTATTAATATGACTGTTTACCAGCCTAAGATGAGAGGAAACAATGTGCAGTGATTCCACACTATAGTCTCAGGGGGCAGAGGTGTGGGTCCTGGTGATTTAGGCTCATTTAAGGGAAAGTCCCCACTTCATTGTTTCAGGACAAAGACCATTTTACCTTTTGTGAATTCCTGCATTCAGCCATTGTAAATTATTTATTCCTGGTAGCTTTTTGCTTGGGTGGTATGGGGTGTGTGTGTGTGTGTGTGTGTGTGTGTGTGTGTGTGTGTGTGTTGTGAGTTGGAGTGAGAAATGTGTGGAGGGTTAAAGCCTTAGATTTTCTAGAATTGGTGGTCATGCCTCTTGTCCATCTGCTGGAGGGGATGGTTGCTGCACCTGACTGAACGTGGCCAGGGAACTCATCTGACCCCAACAGGGATCAGAACAGGTTGAACAGGCCAAACAGGGAACATCGGAGGCTGGGGGGGGAAAGGCCATGGCATAATGGTGGAGCATTTTGTATGTCACCTCTGAACAGTAAAACAAAGACTTATAAACATCATTGTCAACTGTAATAACTTGGTAATTAATTAAAATAATTTAAAGGGGCCGGAGGCGATAGCCCAGCAGTAAGGCGTTTGCCTTGCAGCGGCTGGCCTGTGCCGGCCCAGGTTTGATCCCTGCCATCCCATATGGTCCCCGAGCACGGCCAGGAGTAACTCCTGAGTGCAGATCCAGGAGAAACCCCTGAGCATTGCTGGGTGTGAACCCCCAAAAAAGAATTTAAAAAATCATATTTTATGTAAAATATAAAGGTAAGAAATTTGGAGGGGGCAATTACCAAAACCTAGGTCGAATATTTAAAACCATAAGAATTTTTATTTTTCTTTTTTTACTTTGCTGAAGGGCAGGGATTGGCCCACACAAGGCATTCTCAAAGCTTACTCCTGAATCTCTAATTAGAGATCACCTCTTGAAGAATCATTTGTGTGCAGATTCAAGGATTGTGTGTTCAAGGGAAGAGCATTACCTCTGTACTATCTCTCCAACCTAGGGTTTCTTTTTTAATAACAAATAGATGTGTTCCTCAATATAATAACTTAAAATGCTTATTCTATTTTTATAAAAGTGAATAAAGCCTATGATGCATATATTCTGTCCAAGTAAAAGAGAAAACAACATTTTTAGTACATGCTTGTTTACAGATTTTTCATAATCTACTTATTTTAAATACTTTCTAAGTTATAGTATTGACAATGTTTCTAATTTGTACTAAAGAGGTTGAATATGTTTCATCGTTCCCTTGACTACCATAACATATCTTTGATTCCCATACTCTAGAAAGAGAGAAGGTGTTATATATTCTAAGCAGAGAAATCAAGTCATTTGAGATAGATTCCAAGAGCGTTCTCAAATGAAAATCGAACACCTAAAGTTGTACCCATTACTATAGTAGAAGTACATTAAACATAAACTCTGACAAGAGTTGAAACAGCCAGACTGCACTTACATTGTATAATTGCTATACAAAAGGCCAATAATCACTTTGTTCGAAAGAGATAATGTAGCAAAATATAAGTAGTAGTTTAAGCAATTATCCAGTAGAACAGTTAATCATCACCCTTAGTTCACAGCCCTTTGTTTCTCTGGAACACACGTGTCAGAATATAATTAAATGCACTCACACTGTTCAGGGCAGAGTGAACATCCTGGGTTGAAATGCTGGAACCAAGCCGAAAAACACAATGCAGACAAGTTTAGACACGGCTCTTTGACTGCGTCTGCCTGGTATGGGGTCTTGGTTGACAAATTGACTTTATAAGGGTGAAACTACACTGGAGTAAATTATTTTTAGAAAAGAATAATTTATGCCTTTGGAAAAGTTTTGCTTAAAAAGTTAACAAATTTTCTAAACATTTATTTTGTGTGAGGTATCTGCCATATCTGCCAGGTATAAATTTGTTTCAAATCAGCTTCACAGGAAAAGAGACTTTACTTATAGTAACCTGTTTAATTTGTTCAAAGACAGATTTCAAAACTCTAGAAAATATGTGTGTCCCCATACATCTTTTATATTGCCAGCATAGAACTAACATTATTTTTGTTATTATAGTCAAGTGTGATTAGATATAGCATCATATATAAGAGGTGAATAAAATAACAGAAACAAAGTTAACTTCTTATGGAATTGACCTCACTATTTTATAATCTGTGTAACACAACTAGAAGTTATAATTACTGAAAATCAAAATATATTAGTCCTTAATTTTTTTGTAATTCAGTCACCATGAAATCACAAAGCTATACATGATTGGGATTTTGGAGTACAGTGTTTCAACATCAGGGTCCACTTTCTTCCACCTCCAACTCCCATTTGCCAACCTACCTACCCACCCACCCACCCACCCACCACCCACCAATCTGCTTCTAGGAAAGACTCTTTTTTTTTCATATTTGTCTGCTTTTATTTTGGACCAGATTCTTCTAAAACATTTACAAACATATAATGTAAATGCAATTAGGAGAAATAAAAAAGACAAGAATTGGAGTTCTGTTTACAACTTTCAGGTTATGCATCTCAATTGTGCTTTTTAAATTTTTTTTTTGTATTATACCAACGTGAGATATACAATTACAAAGATGTTCATGTTTGGGCTTCAGTCATACAGTGTTCAACACCATCCCTCCACCAATGCCCTTATAATCTTTTTTTTTTTATTTTTGGGTCACACCCGGCGACACTCAGGGGTTACTCCTGGCTCTGCATTCAGGAATTACACCTGGCGGTGCTCAGGGGACCATATGGATTGCCGGGGATTGAACCCGGGCTGGCAAACGCCCTACCCCTGGGCTATCGCTCCAGCCCAGTGCCCTTATAATCTTCACAATCACAATCTTCCCATTTATCATCTATTTGCTAGAGCGGGCACCAGTAATATCTCCATATGTCCCGTCTCATGCCAGTAGAGTCAAGGGCATCGGCTTGCTACAGGAACATAAAGAGCCTCAAACCATTATATTAGGTCACGGGAATGACCTAATATAATTGTTACTGGTATTTGGCATATCAAATACAACACAAGCAGCTTGCCAGGCTTGCCATGCGGGGAGGCATACTCTTTTAAACACCTCCAAGTAAAGCATTTATTGATGAACAGCACGGCCTCAAGAGGCCGTGCCAGCCAGGCTGTGATGGGCTGGTCGGCTGGGTGGAGTTCTGACGAGAGGGAAGTCAAAATGTGGAAAATGGCGGCGCCCGTGGAGTGGGGGTCATCTGGCTTGTTGTGAGGCTCTGCCGGGGTGGTGGGCCAGGGCTAGAACCAGCCATGCCTCCCAACTGACTTATGAACGGCTGGGCACCGGGAGAGCAAGGAACAGATCTGCCCCATGTCTGAGTGTCTCTGGACCAGCATACCTGGGCCGGATTGAGGAAAAAACTGCTGCAGGGTGGGTGTCGATGATCCAGGCTGTGATGGGGCTGTGATGGGCTGGTCGGCTGGGTAGAGTTCTGATGAGATGATAAGTCCAAATGTGGAAAATGGCTGTGCCCATGGAGTGGGGGTGTGGGGGTCATCTGGCTGTGATGGGCTGGTCGGCTGAGTGGAATTCTGGGCCGGATAGAGGAAAAACTGCTGCAGGATGGGTGTCCATGATCCGGGATGTGATGGGCTGGTCGGCTGGGTGGAGTTCTGGGCCGGATTGAGGAAAAAACTGCTGCAGGGTGGTGTCGATGATCCCGGCTGTGATGGGGCTGTGATGGGTTGGTCAGCTGGGTGGAGATCTGATGAGAGAGAAGTCCAAATGTGGAAAATGGTGGCGCCTGTGGTGTGGGGGTTGTCATCTGACTGTGATGGGATGGTCGGCTGAGTGGAGTTATAATCTTATCTCTCAAAATTTCATGCACATTCACATTACTTGAAGTTCTTTAAAATATTCAGATTATTCTGATTTCATAGCTTTAGACTGCAGACTGAAGTTTATTTACTGTTATTGATCACTTGATCACTTGAATCCCATTATTCATCGATTTGCTAGAGCAGGCACCAGTAACATTTTCATTGGAATCTATCACGTGCAATTGTAGGCCAATGGCATCTGATTGATTCAGGAATATGAAGAGCCTCAAACCGTTCCTTCAGGGTCTTGACAAGGAAGTCTGACCATCTTGTAGGTGGGCAGCCACGTGATCTTTTGACATCCCGTGGGATCCAGTCGGTAATGGCTCTAGTCCAGTGGTTGTCTCCAAATCGCATTACATGTCCAGCCCATCTGATTTTCGATGTCTTGGCAAACGAGACAGCGCCCCTGATTCTGGAATAGTAACGGAGGTCAGAACTTGATTCCTTCTCTCACTTGAGTGAGGCATGATATTCCAAGCATAGCTCTTTCGATTCTCTCTCACGCTCATTGATTTACAGAAAGCCTTTGATTCTGTGGAGACTGAAGCAGTTATTGAAGCCCCTAGCGAAACAGGGTGTTCAAAGCCAATACATCAAGATCCTTTGTGAGCTGTATTACGGATTCACCACCAGGATCTCACCATTCTACAAAGAAGTGATCATTAATGTGAAAAGAGGGGTTCGACAGGGTGATACCATTTCACCAAAACTCTTCAGCGCCACCCTCGAGGACATCATGCAACAATTAGAATGAGAAGGAATGGGAGTGAAGATAGATGTTCGGCAACTACACCACCTCCGCTTTGCTGATGACATCGTTCTAATAACACCAAACATTAGTCAAGCGGCACAAATGCTGGCTGACTTCGACCGAGAATGTGGAAAGATAGGTCTACAGCTGAATCTAAAGAAAACAATGTTTATGAAGAATGAACTAGTTCCAGAGGCCCCATTCACTCTCAATGGAACAAACATCTCTGAATGCAGCAGTTATGTGTACCTAGGTCGAGAAATCAACATGACGGAGCGACCTTAAAACCTGAGCTACGCAGGAGGAAGAGAGCGGCATGGAATGCCTTCAAAGGCATCAAAGAAATAGCTAAAAGGACAAAGAACCTCCAGCTCCAGGCACATCTCTTTGACTCCACCATTCTCCCTGCATTAACATACACCTCAGAGACCTGGGCCCTATGAAAGCAGGATGAGAATGCTATTCGGGTCTCCCAGAGAGGAATTGAAAGAGCTATGCTTGGAATATTACTGTTTTTAGTTTTTGCTTTATGGATCACAAGCTAGCAATACTTCTCTAAGGATCACTCCTGTCAGAGCTTGGGGGACCAAATAGGACACATAAAAGGAAAGAACCCTGTTCACTGTACTCTCCCTCAATCCCAAGAGTCTAGAATTTAACAACCTCTAAGATGATCCTAATGTCATTGGATCACACTTAGTACAAGATTCTAAATTATCTCCAATTGTATTTATGCTATATGTCTTAAACTCAAAATTTGAATGGTAGATGGCAAATGATAATTTTTCAACATAAATCTTCAAATTTGTCCTACTTGGTGTTCTTTGCCAAGTTTATTTAATACATTATTTATTTAGTGACAAGGGTGAAACCTAGGAGTTATGACAGAATTTTTTCAAATTTCCAACTGATTATATTCAATCTGTTGAGGTCTCTCATTTCCTTCACTGATGTTTAACTAATATTACTCTTTTCACCTCTACTACAATATCCTAATTCAGGTCTATTTGATGAGCCTTTAATTAGTCTTTCTTTAATTTTATTATACAACCATTCTTCAATTGCAGCCAAAAAGTTCTTCAAAATGAAATTCTGTCACATATATCCTGTTTTTAAAACATATGCATGCCTTCATGGTCTCCAAGAGTCGTTATCTACTCTCAATTTAATATATATTTAACTTTTTAAAAACTTTCCATTCGTTAATCATTGAAGTTTGGTTGCACTAGACTTCTTTAGCTTCAGGAGCTTTTATTTCTTTCTGGTCAGGCAATTTTCCCAATTTCTATTATTGTGCTCTTTCTCTATCATTTTCCCCTCTCAACATCTCATTTGCTTTTCTCATATCTTCTCTTCCTCTCATTCATTTAATTCTCTCATATTTCCTCAAACACATTAAGAAGTCAAATTTTGTAAAGAAGTTCTTATCAACTTTTATTTTAAGTTGTCTATTTTTTGTTTCTTTGTTTGGGGCCTACCCAGTTATGCTCAGGTCTTACTCCTGGCTTGATGCTCAGGTATCAATCTGGGGGACTCAGATGATCATATTTGGTGCCAAGGATAAAATCCATGTTACCTGCTTGCAGGACAAGTGCTGACTGCTCAAATATGTCTCTTCCCCTGAGTTTTCTATTCTAATCTATGATCATCTTTTTTTTTTTTTTTTTGGTCACACCTGGCAATGCTTAGGAGATACTCCTGGCTCTGCACTCAGGAATTACTCCTGGCAGTGCTATTCTAATCTATGATCATCTTTATGGTAGCAAATATCCTAGAAATATTCTTTACATAGTCACATTCTTCTGTTTAATTGAGAATATGTTGCTTTAACTTCTGCACGAATGTCATCTAGTTTTTCATCCATATACATTTACATAAATATTTAATTTAGATATAATGTACAAATATACAATTCAGGTAATCTGATTATTCTTCGTTTAAGATGTAATAAACATTAAAATCAATTGAAAATACTTTCCTCATATGAAAGTCTACATTGTACATAGCATTTAATCTACATTCTTTCCTACAGTCCTGACACACTAACAAACCACTAGTTTGTTGTATAGATCAATAAATATGTGTATTTTTGTGTATATACTATATATAGGACCAAACAAAAATTAGTTCATTGTTCATTTTACTGACATGTTTTTCAAGCTTTCAAGCTTTTAAGTAATAAATATGGCAATATTTCATTCTATTTTATTGATGAAATTATTTTATTGTGTGATCACTGTCACTATCTTCACTATGTTCTCGTTAATCATCTATTTGCTAGAGCGGGCACCAGTAATATCTCCATATGTCCCGTCTCATGCTAGTAGAACCCAAAGGCATCCACCCACTCCAGGAACATAAAGAGCCTCAAACAACTAAATTAGGTCACGGGAATGACCTAATATAAATGTTACTGGTATCTGGCATATCAAATCCTACACGAGCAGCTTGCCAGGCTTGCCGTGCGGGTGGCATACTGTTGTAGTCACCTCTAAATAAAGCATTTATTGATAAACCACGTGGCTGCTAGCAGCCGCGCGCAAGCCGGGCTATGATAGTTCGGTCTGCTGGGCAGAGTTGTGACAAGCGGGAAGTCGGATGTGGAAAATGGCAGGCCCCATGGAGTGGGGAGGGTGGTCTGGCTTGTTGTGAGGCTCAACTGGGATGGCAGGCCAGGGCTAGAACCCGCCATGCCTCCCGGGCACCTCCACGAGCACCTGGGCACAGGGAGAGCAAGTAGCAGCTCTGCCCCATGACTGAAAGTCTATGGTTCAGCACAACTGGGCGGATTGAAAAAAAAAAAACTGTTGCAGGGTGGCTGTAGATGATCCGGGCAGTGATAGTCTGGTCTGTTGGGTGGAGTTGTGATGAGAGGGAAGTCCGGATGTGGAAAATGGTAGGCCCCATGGAGTGGGGGAGGGGTGGTCTGGCCTGTTGTGAGGCTCAGCTGTGATGGCAGGCCAGGGCTAGAACCCGCCATGCCTCCCGGGCGCCTCACGAGCACCTGGGCACAGGGAGAGCAAGTAGCAGCTCTTGCTCTACAATAGCATTATTGTATGATGCTATACCTAACTCCACCTGTATCACCCCACTGAAAATTTGGGTGCATCCTGGAGATTGCAGGCACAAATGTGGCCACACAGCATCTCAGACTTTTCAACAATGATAAAAACCATATAGCACACTGGATTGGATGGGATGTAATGCAGAAGATATCCAATCTCAATAAACTAAATATAACACAGACATGGAAGGTTTAACCTGTAACAACGTGTTAGTAGTCTCATAAAATGACTTAATGGCTTCATGGTGAGATATAAAAATTTTCATTTTCTTCCAAGGAAACATTTTTTGATCATTCTTTCAGCAAATTATTTATAACAAGCAATATGAATAAAGTACTGAGGGCCCTATAGAAGGACTCAGGGGTTAGTCCTGGCTCAGCACTCAGGAATTACTCCAGGCAGATCTTGGGAGACCATATGGGATGCTGGGGGATAGAACTTGGGTTGGCTGCATGCAAGACAAACATCCTACCTGCTGTGCTATTGCACTGGCCCCAGAGTTAAATCTTTTTGGCTATATATAGTTAAATATATCTGGCTCTTCTTAGGGTTCACTTCTGACTGTTTCCAGGGGACCTTGTGCAGTGCTGGTGACCAGCCTACCAGGGTTTGCTACAGGGCAAGTTCCTTAAGGCTCCTGGCTCCTGCTCCCACCCTCTGCTCCTCCACCATCATCACTTTCTTGTAGCGAGGCACACACTGGCAGTGCTCATGAGCACTCCCAGCTCACTACACAGAGGTCCCAGTGGTACTCGGAGACTTCTTGATGCTGGATGTGAACCTAGAGGTCTAGCATGCAAAACATGCACAAGGAAGGGTCCTTGGAACTAACCCCTTGAACTGTGTTAGGTCGTATACCCCATTCATTTACAGTTGCATCTTTATAACTTGTCTTGATTTTTGAAAATGTCTACAAATGATCTAAATATTTATAGTTGATCACTATGCCTACCTTCCTTCCCCTTAAGGACCCCAATACTCTACCCTACAACACACCCTTTCAAAACCTCTTGTCCAATGAATTCAGTTGTTCAGGTTAGTTCTCCTGTTGTGTTGCCTTTGGTCCATTGTTTCTTCCTTTCTGTGCACCTTAACTCCCACATAGGAGAGATCATTCTCTGTCCCTTTCCCTCCGGCTGACATTACTCAGAATGGTATCCTACAGTTCCAGTCATATTCCATATTTCAGCAATTTGCATGATTTTGTTGTGTATTATTCCGTTGCACACACACACACACACACATATATATATATATGTATGTATACAAAACATAGAGACAATGTCTATTAAAATACAATCTGTTTATTTATTATTATTTTTTTTTTGCTTTTAAGGTCATACCCAGCGATGCTCAGGGGTTACTTCTGGCTCTGCACTCAGTAATTACTCCTGGCGGTGCTTGAGGGACCATATGGGATGCCGGGATTGAACCCGGGCCGGCGCAGGCCGCCCCACATGCAAGGCAAACGCCTTACCCACTGGCGCTATCGCTCCTGCCCCTGTTTATTCAATTTTAGTGTTAATTCTCTCACAGAACCTTAGAGTACATTGAAATGAAATTAATTATTAACTATGAAATGAAGGTATGGGGCAAATATTTTAGTTTTTCTTTATGCCTTAGAGGCAGTTTATTCTTAATGTACATTATTAAAAGACAATAATTATTTGACATGAATAGAAAACAGTTTATCTATCACTATCACTATATTCCCGTTCATCATCTATTTGCTCGAGTGGGTACCAGTAATATCTCCATATGTCCTGTCTCATGCTAATAGAGCCCAAGGGCATCTGTTTGCTCCAGGGATATAAAGAAACTCAAACCATTATATTAGGTCATGGGAATGACATAATGTAATTGTTACTGGTATTTGGCATATCAAATACGACACGGGCAGCTTGCCAGGCTTGCCATGTGGGTGGCATACTCTTGTAGTCACCTCTAAATCCAGCATTTATTGATGAACCGGACTGTGATAGGCTCGTCTGCTGGGTGGAGTTCTGATGAGGGGGAAGTCCAGATGTGGAAAATGGTGGCTCTCATGGAGTTGGGGGTCTTCAGGCTTGCTGTGAGGCTCTGCTGGGGTGGCGGGCCAGGGATAGAACCCGCCATCCCTCCCGGGCACCTCGTGAGTGTCTGGGCACAGAGAGAGCAAGTAGCAGTTCTGCCCTATGTTTGTGAGTCTCTGGATCAGCAAACCTAGTCCAGATTGAAAAAAAAAACTGCTGTAGGGTAGGTGTCCATGATCCAGGCTGTGATAGGCTCCTATGCTGGGTGGAGTTCTGACCAGAGGGAAGTCTGGATGTGGAAAATGGTGGCCCTCATGGAGTGGGGTGGGGGCTGTTTGGCTTGTTGCGAAGCTCTGCTGGGGTGGCGTGCCAGGGCTAAAACCCGCCATCCCTCCCTGGCACCTCGTGAGCGACTGGGCACATGGAGAGCAATTAGCAGCTCTGCCCCATGTCTGTGAGTCTCTGGATCAGCATGCCTGGGCCGGATTGAAAAAAATTTACTGCATGGTGGCTGTCGATCTGGGCTGTGATAGGCTCGTCTGCTGGGTGGAGTTCTGAGGAGGTGGAAGTACGGATGTGGAAAATGGAGGCTCTCATGGAGTGTGGGTTTGTCTGGCTTGTTGAGAGGCTCTGCTGGGGTGGTAGACCAGGGCTAAAACCCGCCATCCCTCCCTGGAGCCTCGTGAGCGACTGGGCACAGGGAGAGCAATTAGCAGCTCTGTCCCATGTCTGTGAGTCTCTGGATCAGCATATCTGGGCTGGAATGAAAAAAAAAAACTGATGCAGCCTGGGTGTCGATGATCTGAGCTGTGATAGGCTCGTCTGCTGGGTGGAGTTCTGATGAAGGGTAAGTCCGGATGTGGAAACTGGTGGCCCTCATGGAGTGGGGGGGTTGTCTGGCTTGTTGTGAGGCTCTGCTGGGGTGGCGGACCTGGGCTAGAACTCGCCATCCCTCCCGGGAGCCTCGTGAGCAGCTGGGCACAGGGAGAGCAAGTATCAGCTCTGCCCCATGTCTGTGAGTCTCTGGATTGTTCTATTCCATAGAAAACATGACTAGATCCTATGGGATGTCAAAACAGCACATGGCTGCACACCTACAAGATGAAGTCAGACTTCTTCATTCAGACCCTGAATGAACAGTTTGAGGCTCTTTGTATTCCTGAAGCAACCAGATGCCATTGGGCTATACTGGCATGTGGTAGGGTCAAATGGATATATTACTAACGCCCTTTCGAAAGTGAATTGATGAATAACCGGATGTCTAGTCAAATCAAGTCAATAGAAAACAGTTGTATGATGTTAGATTTTAATTTCTGTCTTGATACTGTAGTCAAGCAGTAGAAAAATAACATCAGAGAAGTCAATCACCTGATGGGAAAACTTCTCAAAAAGCTTGAGTAAGAAAGAAAATGATCTATGAAGTTTTACTCCAGATGAAATTGCTCTTGCTTTGAATCCAAGTGACAGGAATTTTAGAGTTAATGAAAAGTAGTGCTGCGATAAGTATAAGGTATTCCACTCAACTCTGACCTCGAACCCTATCAAGACTCATCAGGTACCTCCTCCATAAGAGAGTAAATGAGAATACTGTCCTTTGGAGATTGCTCTGGAAATTTCAATAACTATCATGCTTATTTTAATATATATTTATAAATATATACAATATATTTACAAGTAAGTAAAACCATGTACAATTTTTGAAAATATGAAAAGAAATAGGCACATATATGCTTGTTTTCTTTCTGAAAATTTGAAGCCAGCCCTCAATGTAGAATGGTGCTTGTATGTTGTCTATGATAAGGAATCTGCAGAATGAACAATGCCAGGAAGATTGAATCGGGACTACATTGTTCTGTCCTTACCTAATGACTTTATATGGGCAACTCTCCTTTCAAACTTATGAGTAGGCAGAAAATGTTTCTATTGCTCTTGCCAGAAGTTTAACAGGCGCAAATATCTAAATAAGAGATAATACCAAGAATGTTTGTGAATGGCTTCTTTGAATCAGCATAAGCCCTAGATCAGTGGCATCAAGTTCTTTTTGACAAGATCTTGGCAAGGGATAATGGAAGGAGTCCTAGTATCCATTCTAGCAAGTGGTGAACACAGTAGAACAAAAATACACTATATGAATTTATCAGATTAGCAGAGACTCAGTACACAAGTAAAAGGAAAGTGAAGTATGTTCATAATCCATGATATAAATAGCAGGAATACATTTAAAAAAAGATTATCCATTCCTATTTTATTCTTTCACATACCTAACCTCTGAAAATAGTGCACTGGCAAAGGGGAAAGAAAGGTTTAGAAGATCAGGTATAAGAATCAAACTAGCCACCCCTCTACTTATTTAAGCAGTAATGGTTCAAAGCACAGTTTTGTCTTACTTCTTTTTGATTTTGCTTTTGTTTGGGGGCAATGCTCAGGAGTTACTCCTGGCTTTATGCTCAGGAGCTACACCTGGCGGTGCTCAGGGGACCATATGGGATGCCAGGAATTGAGTCCAGGTCAGCTGTGTGGAAAGCAAACTCTCTGCTATACTATCGCTCCGGCCCTTTGCCTTACTTTTGACTATAAAGTTTAAACAAATTAGAATCAATTTCAAATGTCATGATGAGATGACAGTCAAACAGCAATGAAGACTGAATTTCCAGCGATATATTAGAGAGCCAATACAATCACATGGAGACTGATCTATTTCAATGTAAGTGCTATTTTAACTGTAGTTATTAAATTTTGAAAAATAAAATTAAAAACTTATGTGACTTAAGTGCTAAGTACTATACAAGACTAAGTGAAGAAGCCAAATCATGAAGCCCTGTTCTCACAATGCTTAGGGACCACTACAATAGAAAAGTAAGCATTAATTTAAAATAAACAATAAAATAAGAATAATTATTTTTAATTTCTTATTTTGTTGATAAAGTTGACGTGCTTTATGATAATTAAAATTGTACCTGGTTAAGTCTAGATACAAAAAACAACCTTCAGTTTTAAATTTATTGAAAATACTGGAAAAATATGGGAAAGTAAAACACCCTTTTTGGTGTCTTTTGTGGATTAAAAGGTAACTTTTAGGAACTTTTGTCTTATTCTTTTATCCGTAGATGGGTCGAGGAAATGGTGTAGGCCCTGGACACAGGCCAGGGACCTAATGGGCTGTGAGTACTGTTGGAAACCCCATTGGGCCCCAGCACCTGCTGCCATGGTTAACCCCTGACTCCAAGTACCGTTAGGGCCTTGGAATCCACAGGGGGTCCCTTGATCCTGGGGCCGTGGGACCCCCTGAGAAGGGGGGTGCTGTCACTCCTCCCTCTTCCTTTTATTTCCTTATTGTCACATTTCACATTAAATATGTAACATTGTAATGGAAACCAGTAAAAGCTCATACTAAATTTTATTTTTCTCTGGTAATTTTTGTAGATTTTTTAATTTTCAGGGATGTTCCTGACATCACAAAAAATAAATCTAGATGATCTTCAAAAATTGGAATTAAAAAATGAATATTTGTATTTAAAGTTGACTTGTTATGATCATAATGGTAGTTGTATGAAATTTGGTATTAAAATAATTAGAAAGCTATTTTGTTTTTAAACTTTAATGCAGTAGTATATTACTGGCTATTTTATTGTTTGATTCTATACAACAATTTATTCCATATGAAAATGGGATTTTTTTATTAGTGGTGAGACTAAGGTATTATATGTAACATTTTTATAAATTTGTAGCAGAAGCATTGTTATAGTCTTTTGAATATAGGTTCTATTATTTTATACATATTGTAGTTTCCTGAGAATAAGAATATTTCCTCTATCATGCCTGTATGTAGAAATATGAAACCTATAGATTTCACAGTCTCTAAGTAATAGCATGTTTTCATAAGAAAATATTTAGATGTTTAAGTTTCTAGATATTTATTTATTAAGGTAACTCAATTTCATTAATTTTGAATTCACATATTAAGATTTTCAAATACTTATTGTAATCCTTCATGATTTTTAAGTTTATATAATATTTTAAATATATATTATTATAACATGGGAAATCTATTAATTAAACAATTGTAGAAATAATTGAGGAAAAGAAAATTTATTTGGGATTATTTTATCTGTGTAATGGTAGTGAGGGTTAAAGAAAATCTCAAGTGAATGTATAAAATTCTGTCCTAAGTATTAGACTTTTATGGATTCTGTATATGACTTTGTTTCCAAATATGATAAAATGCAGCTTTCTTCATCTTTCTTTGACATTTTTGTATAATTCAATTTACGTTTGTTTATAAATACATAAATGTTTTCAACATCATTCTTTTAAGATATTTTGCCTCACATATGTATGTTTATCCAGACTGTATCTGTGTGTATTTAATATATACATGTATATACTTGTATATTTATACATTTATATTCTCTGGGGACTGTACAATCAAATGGATAGCATAAAACATTCAGAAAATACAGACCTGCAGTGCATGTTTGCAAAAAAAGATATTTTTTCTTTGATATATAAGGGTGTTATACTACAGATGACAGCTTTTTTGAAAATTTAGTGTTTCTAAACTGTGGTGAAATAAAAAAAGGAACACCGCAGCTATATTAAATCTGAGGTTGAAAATAATCAGGAAAAGGCAGTAAAGGCCGTTTTGGTTTACAGTCATCTTTTTAGTAGCTTCAAACCTGCAATTAATTTGATCTTCAGTGTAAGAAGCATTTTATAATTAATTCCTCAGCATTTACCATATACAAGCCATCACTTTAAAGTGCTATGTCATTAACAGAATCCCATTTTTTTTCATAAAGAATAGTCATACTGATCTACATTTTTCCATGCTGCCAAGGCAGAATGGGCTCGAGGGATATTATCTTATTCAGAAAGAACCTTTCAAGGTTGAATAAAAGAAATGGTGCAGGGTCCCTGGGAGAGGGAAGTGATCATCATTTTCACCTTCAACTCCTCTTTGATGTGGCAGAGTCAATTTTTAATCAGCAGCCATCAGACTGGGCTTCATTTCGTCTTACAAAGTCCTATTACTCTGCCACTCTCTGGAAGGAGGTGATAAGGACAATGCTCTTCCCTCTCCCTTCATGGAGCCCTGACTATGATGAGTCCCTTTGGAGAGGCGTGATAAAAAATAAAATAAAATAAAAAAAGAGTACGTAGGAATAAAAGGTCACCCTCTGTCAGAATTAACTCTTCAAGACAACAAACTTTGATTTTCCTGGGTTTGTTTTTAGAACTCCTATTGTCATTGGTGGCATAGGCAGTAGTAAATAAGTTGGAGTGGAAGGAAGAGGTTAACTGCGTACAGTTCCATAAAATCATTTAGGCTTATCTCTCAGCTAAACAACTTAGTGGACATAAGGTTAATGAGCATTAAAAGTATCAGTGCGGTGTAGGAAAAACGTACAATTAACATCTACCTCTTTTAACAGTACACCTCAAAGAAATCATTTATCACCAGAGTGCACATAAGTGCGTGCTACATGGCACAGTAAGAGAAAATCATTTCTTTGCATACATCTAAATTGAAAAATGAAAGAAAAGAAAAACACAATTCCCCCATTGGAAGTGTTTTTATGTTAAGTAAACCTAAATTATGTTTTAAACTACATACTCATGCAGAAAAATCACCATAATCTCTTAGTATCATTTATTGTAGTTAGCAGTCTTAATTGCCTTACTGAAATGGATCAGAGTTCTGGGAATTTCCCTGTAAAATGAATGTTACTACTCTCCTACCTTCACATCCTTTGATATAATCTCATTAAAAATATCAGTCCTCTAGGTGAGGGAATACATATGGAGAGTAAGTGCATGTTAAGCAGGCACACCCAACTGATGACCTAGTTATTATAGAACAGAGCAGCAGATGATGAATTTTAATTTTGAAATACAGCAATTTCTTTCTTGGTTAATACTATAATTATTAACATATTTTTTGGAATGAATCTGCTTGTTAGCCTTGAAAAAGATAATAATACTGAACCAACCAAAATATTGAAATGACAATTTTTTGGAATAAAATAAACTCTTATTTTCCAGAAGACCACACAAGTGAAAAACACACGTAGTTTCATTAACTATAATTACTAAAAGGAGATGGGAAAAGTTGTATGCCAAATCCCTTTTTTGTGTGTGTTCTCAAAATGTAGCTAGGCTGAAAAAAAATGTAGCCCCTAGAGGAAACACACTCATCATGCAGCCAAATAACAGGGTAAGGATGGAGGGAGAGTCATGCTGAGTCCACCATATGAAATAATTAAATTTTTTATAGAATTGGGTTTCCTGTTATATTGGAACTTACAGCTCCACTAATGCTAAGAGTGCACAGAACATAAAACCTAGACTGTATTATATAGTCCAATGTGTTGTAATAACAAATCTTTCTCTCCTTGGTAGACTAATATGGCTGTAGAGACAGAGTTTTATTGTTTTACTTTTTCATTGCTTAGCTTTTAAACTAAAATTAAAAAATTAATTAAAATAATTCATAATTTTCGTTCATCTCATTTTTTTCGAAAAATATTTATTAGGATCGGTGCGATAGCACAGCGGGTTTGACTTGCATGTGGCCGACCTGGGTTCGATCCCCAGCATCCCATATGGTCCCCTGAGCACCGCCAGGAGTAATTCCTGAGTGCAGAGCCAGGGTAACCCCTGAGTGTTGCCAGGTGTGACCCAAAAAGAAAAAATGTTTATTTTGGGGTGAGAGGAATAGCAGAGCAGGTAGGATGATTAAGTTACACATGGCCAACCCGAATTTGCTCCAAATCACCCCCTTAGTTCCCATTAGGTCTGGCAAGATTGACCCCTGAGCCCAGAACCACAGTAAGCCCTGAGTACTATAGGGTTTGGCCCCCAAACAGACACAGCAATTTATTATTGAGGCTCTTTGATTCACAATACTGTTAAAGATAGTTAAGAGTATATACTGTCCAGTACCACACTTGCCACCAGAGGATCCACTTCCTCCTACCTGAAATAATTTCTCCTCAAAATTCATAATTTTTGAGGTATTATAAGCTCATATAACTACATGACTATTGACTTATAATAAAGTGGGTTGTAATTACATACTAATTGTGACTCAGATATACCTTTTATGGTATAAAGGTAAAATAATATATTAATAGTATTATCTTTGCTACCTGACTTAAGAATAACTTGAGTGAATTCTTTTTTTTTATTTTTATAGAAAACAAAATATATCCTGATTCTTCCCTTTTATTTTCTCTTTGTTCTTGCCTTTATATCCTATCCAGTTTACATTTTGTTCTACTGAAATTTGTTTTAAGTATTGGAAATTGTATTTCACAGACACTTTCAAATTTTTGATATTAATCAAACGTTGATTGACTAGCAAAAAACTGTCAAGTAATTCATCCTGCACTGTGTAGGTATTTCCAAATAAATACTGATTGGTAAAGCCACAAAATCATTGTTTGGTGCCAGCAAGATTAGGAAAGCATTGTTTTATTTCACTGTTATTTTATTTTGTTTGTTTCTGTTTTGAGGCCATACCTGGCAGTTCTCAAAACTGATTTATGGCTTAGAGCTTGGGAATTGCTCCTGGTAGGACACAGAGGACCCTATGGAGTGCAAGAGATTGAATCCATATCTGCTGCCTGAAACACAAATGCTCTACCAGATAAACTATCGCTCTGGTCCCTTTGCTGGTATTTCAAGACACGCAGTGCAGTCATTAAAAATTTGCCAGTTCTGTTGTACTTAAGAGACACTGAATTATTTTTACACTTCTGCTGAGTTTGTCAAGAGGGAAATCTATTGAAAATGCGACAATTTGTCAATAGCTGTTTGGGAAGGCAGGAAAAAAGATTCCATTACAGTAATGATCTCCTGTCATATTTTAAAGCACATTTACGTTAACATTCGGGGTCAAACAGAAGTGGTTTCTAACACGTGTGCACCTCCTTTCTCCTACTTTTCATTAAATCGTGTCCATGTCTGAACAGTTGTGATAAAAACCAGGGTTTTGTAAAAGAATTCTTCTGGTTTATTTCATTGCGGTCCAATGAAAATGTGCAGATGAATTTAAAATACTAATTCAATTTGAAAAAGGTGGGGAAAAAGGCATACTATTATTATATAATTGTATTTATTTATTGTTGTTTGGTGGTGTACCAACCTATGATCAGGGCTGAATCCTAGCTTCAGGACCATTTATGGTCTGAAACCCCAAGACAAATGGAAAAGGCACCATCTTAACCCATTTACCGTATTTCTGGTCCTTCATAATTTTTCTAAATATTTTATGATCTAAAACTTTAGCTGTGCAGGAGGAAGATAATGGCATGGAATACCTTCAAAAGCATAGAAGAAATAACTAACAAGACAAAGAACCTCCGACTCTGGGCACATCTCTTCAATCCACTGTTCTCCCTGCATTATCATATGCCTCAGAGACCAGGGCCCTACGAAAACAGGATGAGAATGCTATTCGGGTCTACCAAAAAGGAATCGAAAGAGCATGCTTGGAATATCACGCCTCACTCAAGTAAAAGAAGGAATCTGGAGCTCCGACCTCCATCGTTGTTCCAGAGTCAGGAACGCTGTCTCGTTTGCCAAGGCATCGAAAATCAGATGGGCTGGACATCTAATGCGATTTGGAGATGACCGCTGGACTTGAACCATTACTGACTGGATTCCACAGGATATCAGAAGATCACGTGGCCGCCCACCTACAAGATGGTCAAACTTCTTTGTCAAGACCATGAATGAACGGTTTGAGGCTCTTTGTATTCCTGAAGCAACCACATGCCATTGGGCTACACTGGCACGTGATAGGGTCAAATGGAAATATTACTGGAACCCGCTCGAGCAAATCGACAAATAACGGGATGTCAAGTGATCAAGTGATCAAGTGAAGAATGCTGCTTACATTTCTTATATTACACACTAAATTTGCCAGACCTATAGTCTTAGACATTATCATCAGTCTCATAAACAAGGTTTGGAGTTTAAACACGCCACCGTACAAATTAATTTTTATGAGTTGAAGAGATGGTTAATAAGGAGCTTACTTTGCACGTGACTACCCGGGTTCTGCACCACTTATGGTCCCATATGCCCTGTCAGAAATGATTCCTGATCACAGATTCAGCAGTAAGCCATAGTGCTGGCCAGTTTGGTTCCTTGAAGAAAAAGTCAAACAATAGCAAAAATTAAAGCCTTTATATTTTCTTTTTTTTGGTCATACCTGGTGGTACTAAGGGGTTACTCCTGGCTCTGCACTCAAGAATTACTCCTGGTGCTGCTCTAACAAAAACTTCAATTTTGCAAATTTAAAATAAGAGTGTTGTGGTTTTAGGCAATATTTTCTTTGGTTAATGGAAAAGTCAGTGCTTTAGCTAAACTCATATGCTCTCTTAAAGTTTGTGAGTAATATGTATAACCTGAAAGAATAAAGGTATCCTGAATCAGAAAGTCTGTTAGCCTATAAAAATAGTGCAAATTTTTCAAATATTAGGTAAAATCTGAAATGGTGATGGATTACCTATTGCTTTTAAATATCAACTGACACTATAAGAAGCAACTTGTATAAGAAATAGCCATTTTTAATCAGTGGAAAGCAATCTAGCAATCTGCTAAATTGATAAGTAGGAAAAGAAAATGTTATGGTATTCTATAGTCAAACTCAATAAAACAATTAAGTGCAGTGCTATGACTCATGCTCTAGGAATAAATGCATCATAAAAGTAGCATTTTAATGTAAAATGTTGCCTTTCTTTCCTCTTTTACAAATTAGCTAAATATAAATGCATATTTTCATCACACCTAAAGTGCCACAGCCTCCTTGAGACAGAATGCAATAATGTGATTGAGGCTTTACTATATAAAGTGGAAAGACAATTACTATGCTACCTGGCCATACTGGCTATGCCCTAAGATAATCTGAGGTTCAAGATGTGTGTGTGTGTGTGTGTGTGTGTGTGTGTGTGTGTGTTGAACACCCTCTAGCTGGTAGGGCTCTGTCGGGTTAGATCCTCTCTTTGGTGGGACTCCTTTCTGGTAGGGTACTTTTTTTGGTAGGGCTCTCCCTTAGGTGAGATCCTCTTCGGTGGGAGACATGGGCTCTCATGTATGGTCTCAGTTCTGACCAGAGCTAGAGTTCTTTCATTATATTGGATTGCAGTTGTAGAGCTTTTGTACTATTAAAAGCCTTTTTAAGTGGGTAGATGTTTGCCTTGCAAGCAGCTGACCCAGGTTCCATCCCCAGCATCACATATGGTTCCCGAGTTCCACCAGGAGTAATCATGAGCAAAGATCCAGGAGTAACCCCTGAGCATTGCTGGGTGTGACACAAAAATAAACAAAACAAAACAAAACAAAAAAACTGTTTAAAACACGGCAGAGCTACTACCATCTCTCCCCGTGCCCAGCTGATCGTGAGGCGCCCAGGAGGGAAGGCAGGTTCTAGCCCTGATCCACCATCCCAGCAGAACCTCGCAAGAAGTCAGAGGAATCCCCACACCGTGAAAGTTATTATTTTCAACATGCGGACTCCACACCCATCAGAGCTCCATCCAAAAGGAAAGATGATCTCTCCCCATTGAAGTTCATCAATAAATACAAGAGATGAGAGGCTACTACAAGAGAATCCCACCCACACAGCAGAGCCTGGCAAGCTACCTGTATCACATTTGATATGTCAAAAACCAGTAACAAATACAGACTTAATTCCCATGACCTGAAGCAGTGGTTTGAGGCTCTTCAGGTTCCTTGAGCAAGCAGATGCCCTTTGTCTACACTAGCATGTGACAGGACATATGGAAATGTTACTGGAGCCTGCTTGAGCAAATCGATGAAGAACAGGAAGACAAGTGACAAGTGACTAGTGACAAGTGAATCACATTATTTCTATTATATACTTGATTCTGTTATTGTTCTCTATAATTGTTGGAACATGAAATAAAGCTATAAAATTTAGAAATGCGATGAACCTTTTTAAAGCAGAGTATGCACAGATGATTTAAAATTATTTCAAAAAGGTTTGATTCAAAGAAACAAGAACAGCAAAGTAATTAATTGTCTTTCTTACAAATCCATGGGAATGATCCAAAAGAATGATAATAGTTCAGTAAATTACAGGATAAGGATGACATTATAGTATTTTCTTCTTTTTATTGATGCATAGATCATACTTTTGTGAAACACCATATTTTGTAATGCATATTTTTAATCGTTTATCAAATATTCAAATTAGAGAATTTTACAGCATTCAAAGGTATTTAAACGACAGATATTAAAAATTTTTTATTGGTAGAGAATTTAGGAAGACTGTATGACTGAAACCAATCATTAATAGCTACTACTAGTCTCTCTTATGGTGATGTAGTAAAGGAAAAAAAAGAAGCTGTGGTAATTCTACACAATGGTTTGCCACTCTGCTGTCATTAAAAATGAAGTAATAAAATATGTTTATATATGGACGAATATGGAGAGTGTAATACTGAAAAATATTACTAGATTTTTTTGCATTATTCAGTGGAAAAGTTATAGTAATATGTAAATATTCATTTTAACTGCTAATAGCAAAAAATGAAAATGATATAACATATGAATGATCTTACCTCCTTGCTATGGAACATTTTTCAGTGCATAAAGATAACATAGAGAACAGAAAATAAATAAATCAATGCACTCAAAATCAGTATATCAGTATGAAAAACAATGTCATCCAATGAAAATACTTTTAATAAATACCTTTATATTAACACACAAAAAATTGACATTTCACATCAGAAATTTTTTATGTATACACATGTAATTTAACCAAAATTTTGTTAAATTACATGTGTATACATAAAACACTATTACATAAAAATTTGCTTGAATACAGAAATATATCCACTTGTAGTTTACTACCAATATGGAACTAGATTGTCTAACTCTCAAAAGAAATGACTTTTATATGCAAAACAAATCCGGAAGAATATATTGCTTTTGCATCTGAGAACATCTAACTAGATCTGGAGCGATAGCACAGCTATTGTGCGATATTTATCTTACATGCAGCTGGTCACTAGTTTGAGTCATTATGTCAGTCTTGCCTTGGAGCACAGGATGAGGAGCAAACTCTGAGCGAGATGGGTGTGGTCCAAACAAAGGAAGGAAGCAACACAGAATTGTCTGCTATAACAGCCAATGTCTCCAGCTTCCTTTGGCCCGGGGCCTATTGATGCAGGAATCTTCAAGTATTTGAGGGGGGGGAAATAAGACAAATATATTAAATGAAAGAAACACAAAGCTATTAGCTTTCACTACTTAAAACTAAATTGTGTTCAATTCTTTACTACTACTGATGCAAAAACAAACAAAAATCTCCAGCAAAATTGTGGGCTAACAAGTTTGTTTGAAAATATTTCTCACACCCTTAAATTTGTTAGAAAGTACAGATGTCTCTTTATTTATTTTTAATTTTTTAAAAATATTTTATTATAATACTGTGAGATATACAATTACAAAGATATTCATGTTTGGGTTTCCATCATACAGTGTTCCAGTACCCATCCCTCCATCAGTGCCCATTTCTCACCACCAATGTCCCTAATTCCCTACCCATTCTCATAGCCTGCCTCTATGGCAGTATCTTTATCTCCTCTCTCTCTTCTCTCTCTCTCTCTCTCTCTCTCTTCTTTCTCTTACACATTGTGGATTGTTGCAGATGTTACTTTAGATTGGAAAAATGAAGTTGGATTTAAACAATTTGAAGCATACATAAGGAATTCATTTTTTGTCACTTTTATTATTTTAAAATAATAAAAGGGTCTAATAGCTTTGTGTTTCTTTCATTTAATATATTTGTCTTATTTCCCCCTCAAATACTTGAAGATTCCTGCATCAATATGCCCCGGCCAAAGGAAGCTGGAGACATTGGCTGTTATAGCAGACAATTCTGTGTTGCTTCCTTCCTTTGTTTGGACCACACCCATCTCGCTCAGAGTTTGCTCCTCATCCTGTGCTCCAAGGCAAGACTGACATAATGACTCAAACTAGTGATTTTAAAATAAAAAAGAGTCTCTGCTGGTCCAGAGACTCTTAGACATGGGGCAGAGCAGTTCATTGCTCTCCCTGTGCCCAGCCGTTCATGAGGCAGTCGGGAGGCATGGTGGGTTCTAGCCTTGGCCCACCACACCGGCAGAACCTCACAACAAGCCAGACCACCCCCCACCCACTCCATGGGTGCCGCCATTTTCCACATCCGGACTTCCCTCTCTTCAGAACTCCACCCAACCGACCAGCCCATCACAGCCCGGATCATCGACACCCACCCTGCAGCCGTTTCTTCCTCAATCTGGCCCAGGTATGCTGGTCCAGAGACTCTTAGACATGGGGCAGAGCGGTTCCTTGCTCTCCCCTGTGCCCAGCCGTTCATGAGGCAGTCGGGAGGCATGGTGGGTTCTAGCCTTGGCCCACCACCCCGGCAGAACCTCACAACAAGCCAGACGACCCCCCCCCCACCCACTCCATGGGTGCCGCCATTTTCCACATCCGGACTTCCCTCTCTTCAGAACTCCACCCAGCCGACCAGCCCATCACAGCCCGGATCATCAACACCCACCCTGCAGCCGTTTCTTCCTCAATCTGGCCCAGGTATGCTGGTCCAGAGACTCTTAGACATGGGGCAGAGCGGTTCCTTGCTCTCTCTGTGCCCAGCCGTTCATGAGGCAGTCGGGAGGCATGGTGGGTTCTAGCCTTGGCCCACCACCCCGGCAGAACCTCACAACAAGCCAGACGACCCCCACCCACTCCATGGGTGCCGCCATTTTCCACATCCGGACTTCCCTCTCTTCAGAACTCCACCCAGCCGACCAGCCCATCACAGCCCGGATCATCGACACCCACCCTGCAGCCGTTTCTTTCTCAATCTGGCCCATCACAGCCCGGCTCGTGCCGCAAGCGGCCGCGCGGTTCATCAATAAATGCTTTATTTGGAGGTGTTTAAAGAATATGCCTCCCACACGGCAAGCCTAGCAAGCTGCTCGTGTTGTATTTGACATGCCAAATGCCAGTAACAATTATATTAGGTCATTCCCATGACCTAATATAATGGTTTGAGGCTCTTTATGTTCCTGTAGCAAGCCGATGCCCTTTGCTCTACTGGCATGAGACAGGACATATGGAGATATTACTGGTGCCCGCTCTAGCAAATAGATGATTAACGGGAAGATCGTGATCGTGATCGTGATTATTTTAAACTTGATCACTTGATCACTTGATCACTTGACATCCTATTATTCGTCAATTTGCTCAAGTGGGCACCAGTCACGCTTCCATTTGACCCTATCACGTGCCAGTGTAGCCCAATGGCATCTGCTTGTTTCAGGAATATGAAGAGCCTCAAATCGTTCGTTCAGGGTCTTGACGAAGAAGTCTGACCATCTTGTAGGTGGGCAGGTACGTGATCTTTTGACGTCCCGTGGGATCCAGTTGGTAAGGGATCATTTCCAAATTGCATTACATGTCCAACCCATCTGATTTTCGACACCTTGGCAAATGAGATAACATCCCTGACTCTGGATAGTGGATGGAGGTCGGAACTCTGGAATCCTTCTCTCACTTGAGTGAGGAGTGATATTCCAAGCATAGCTCTTTCAATTCCTCTTTTGAAAGAATTCTTTCAATTCCAGTAATCATTTTAATCATATTTGATAAATATTTTTATGGCTTGACATGGAGATGTAAAATTCTCTAACACATGTTTTTACTGTTCGGTTTTATGAAAGTTCAAGAAAAATTTAGAGACTCAATACTGAGTGCTATAGTAAAAACTATATAAAATATAAAATGTCCTCACTTTTTAATAAGTCTGTTATTCCTTTACTCATCAAAGCCTTTTCTGTCTATGTTTATGTATCTATAAATTAATGCCAGAATTTTTAGTTCATGTGAATTTGTTTTAGTTGCATCACATCACAGTAAGAAATACAAAGATTTTGCTGATTGGGTTTCATCCTAGTTATACAATGTTTCAATGCCCATCTCTTCAGGAATTTACTTTTCCCATGACTAATGTTCCTTGGCTATTTTAGTTCATATGATAAATACAGATCTTTTCCAATATTTGCTGCTATCATCTTATTTTCTATTTTCACAAAAGTTTTATTTTATCATTTTTATTCTAAATATATTTTTTCTTTAAAATGTCAGGAAAATAAGTATGCTAAAAATTACATTAACAATTTTTAAATATATTTTATTGTTTTTTCTCATTTTTATAACTATTCTGAGATGTTTTATGATTTAGTATACTCTTAAAATTTTCTCTTTCACTTAAATTATTCACACATTAGCACTTTAAATAAAGATTTTATTTGAATATCATTTCATGTAGTGCTTTGAATAGAGAATTCCATTATCATTTTTGATGGTATATTTTTATTGGACAAATATTATGAAACACTAATGTGTGTGTTTTATTTTCCCTTTTTCCCTTCTGGTTCAGTTGTTAATTCTTGCAACCAAGATATCTATTACCTTTTTATTTTTCTATTTGATTTCAGTGCGTCTTGGTACTGTTCTGTTTGGTCCTCTTTCTGCTCCTGGCTCACCCGTCTCCCTCTTTATTTGGGAAAGTTATGAGTAAATATTTCTTCAATCAACAATTTTGTCTCCTTTTCTTTCTCCCCTTCTTTAATTCCTATAATTCAGATGTCATCCCTCCTGTTTTAATCAACAGTATGTCTTAGAGTGTTCTTGCTTTCCTTCAGTATCATTGCTATTACCTCTTTGTTAGAGGAATTGCATACACTGTTGCAAGTTTATGGGTTCGATTTTCAGCTTCATTCATTCTTCTGCTGAGACTTGCCGCTGTATGTTTTAGCCTCTCATCTGGGTGAGTGGCCCCGAGTGAATGAATCATTAAACATGGCAGTTCCTATATTCTTTACTACCATTATCCTTGAAGCACACTCCCAGCTCACTTTGCACTTAGCGTCTACTTGGGATCTACGTTCCAAGATCACACAGAATTACACCAGTGTTGGAAATTACACCATCCTTTTTCTCTGCTCTGGGCAACACGTTTACTACTGGATGACCACTTTCAAGTGCATGACAGCTTTTCCCTTTCTTGTCTGCAATAGGGACCTGTCTATACCATGGACATACACCAGCATCCCAAAGTGTAGCTGTCTGTTTCATCATTCAAAAGGATCTGGGGAAATGTACCATGATCTGCATCACCTCGGGGCACAGACTGTTCCACCAGTTCAAGGCCTTGTGATGGCCTGGGTGTTCTGCATTTCTCCAGGATTACAAGAGAGCCTCTGGGCTCCCGGCTTAGTACCTGTGGGAGGGAGCAGAGCACAGCTGCAAATCCTGCCCTGTGGCTTGTCTGTCCTCACTTGGCATGGTTACCTGAGTCCCAATACTGTGGCACAGGAAACCTCCAGTTACCCTCCGTGTTTTGAGTCCACATCAGCTGCATCAATCCCTATGAGTCTTTCCTGTACAAATGGAGGCCTCGACTCAGCACAGAAGCTCTTTTGGTCCAGCCTGACTCTCCCCTGTACCTGGGGGATGGAGTAGACACTTCTCACTGCAGCTGCAATGCACTGCTTTCTCAGAAAATGAACTGCTAGTTAATCAATGGGCTCTCTGATTAACCTTCAGGGCTAGGTCCTTTAAAATCTTCAGTCCATTATCTTTGTTCCCAGAGAGCTTCTTGATTTTGTGCCTCTTTCTTGTTTCTCAAATTGTCAGCATTAGGGAGTTTCTAGATGGGGTGATGGTAAACGCACTGTCAACTTCGGGTTCAGTCCTTGAAAGTATAGTTTCCCCTTGGCTTTTTTTAGGCTTGCATTATTTTGAACACCAGAGATTAAATCCTGTGCCTATATAGTTCCTTCTTCCATGAAGTTATGTAGAGATTTTACAAAATTTGACTGTAAATAAGTAACACAATAAACCATGATATTTCTAGTATGGACAAGGGTTACTCTTTTCTATGGTATAATATTGACCTCATCTAAAGCTTACCATATTGGACAGGTACATCAATATGGTAGCAAATGCTTGGCACTTAAATTTGTCACTTAATTATGGAATAATTGTTTTTTTTTTTTTTTTTTTGGGGTCACACCTAGCGACGCTCATGGGTTACTTCCTGGCTCTTTGCTCAGGAATTACTCCTGGCAGTGCTTGGGGAACCATATGGGATGCCAGGGATTGAACCCAGGTCGGCAGCATGCAAGGCAAATGCCCTACCTGCTGTGCTATCCCTTCAGCCCTTTTATGGAATAATTTAAAAATAGGAACATTTAAATAAAATAACTTTAAATTTTAACATATTAAAATTAGGAATGTTATTTGTAAAAGGACAGTGTTAAAGCTATTAAGTAATTTGCATTTCTAGAGCAGAAATATGCTATTATCCATTAATTATGCTTTATATACTTATTATAATGCATGTTTTAGTAATATGGTTAAAAATGGAGGGGAAATGTCAAATTATTAGTCTGAGGGGAAAGAAAGGTAGGAAAATTTAACAAAGTTGACAAGGGAAAACTTGCTGAAGAAATTTATTATATATATATATATATACACGTGTATATATATATATATATATATATATATATAAACTGAGGTGGTAGATTTCATATATATCTTAAGCAGCATTGATTCAGTTTTTACGAAATTCTAGGTATGATGAGAGGGAACTTGGTAGTCATGTTCAAAATGTTGATAGCTAAACAAGCCCTATTAGAGGGAATAAGCAGTTAAGAGTTATAGGATGTCTTCATATTTTCTGATAGCTGCATATTATTCCATTGTGCAATTGTACCTGCAACTTGATGGACATGGAGATTATTATCATGCTGAGTGAAATCAGTCAGAAGGAAAAGACAGATATAGAATGATTGCATTCATTAGTGGGATATAAATATATACCAGTGTTCTACTAATTGTGGTAAATGTTAACACCAGACTAGAACTGAGCATTGAATGTACACAAAGGGATTTACATGATAATCCCTAAATGTATGTAGGGCAAGCTATACTGTGTAAGAGAGAGAGAGAGAGAGAGAGAGAGAAAGAAAAGTTGAGGACATTGGTGGTGGGACTAGGAAACTAGTGGAGGGATGGGTGCTGGAACACTGTATTACTGAAACCAATCATGAACATCTTTGTAATCGTATATCACATAGTGGTATAATAGAAAATTTAAAAGTATATATGTATATATATATATATAAAAAAAGAATGATAGAATGTAAGGCCTCAGTAGTCACCTGATGACACCTTGTAATATAGCTCACATGACACCTTGTAGATCCTGAGAGTCATCAAACACTCTAGAGTACTGATAATAAAACTAATGCAATTTCTAAACAGGATCAGTATTTTTTTTTAGTGACTGCATGGAAAATAAAGAGCTGCAATCCAAAAATCAGGAAGAAGAGTAGAGACAATTATAAAAAAAAGATATAAAAGCAAGAACTGATGGCAATTTGATTTTGAATACCAGTCACAGAAGTAGCTTGAAACAGTTAGTTTTGTATTGAGAATATAGGTCTCATAGTATTTGGAGATATTTATAACATTTTTGAGACCGTTTTTGCTTATCTACCTGAAATTGGGAAACTTAAAGAAAATTTTAAGTTGTTAGAAGATGTGTAGTGTGAAGACTCAGAATATGTCTTTGTGTTTCTGTTTCTGATGTCTAGTAAGAGTTGGCTATAAAACTCTGAAGTTCATGGGTAGATTGGGGCTGGAAATGTAAGTTACCTGAGCACCAGAGAATAGCTCAAAGGACTGGAGCTGGAACACATACTTTGTATCTGGAGGCCTCCAGTGTGATCCCAAGCACCACAAGCCATTTTTCTTCCCCAAAGCACTGATAGAATGACCCTCAGAACTGATGGCAAAAACAGAACCTCAATATCTGATGGAGAAGCAAAATTTTCAAACCCAGCACTATAAGGCATGAGCTCCAGGATTTAGCCCCGTTATTATGAGCATTTCTGGTCAGACCGTGAACAATAGGAAACAACAAATTTCATAGTCTTATGCCTTCAGTAATGTTTAAAGGTGAAGAACTATGATTTACAACACAGAATAAATATAAAAATATTTATATGTATTTTTCATGCAAAAATCAAGGAAATGAAGATCAGCACTGTGGAAAATATGTCTGAAACTGCCAAAGAGTTGTGAAAACGTAGTAAGAATCCAAGAATGCCCTGTAATGAGAGGGTGATCTGCTAGGATTGAGAATAATTGAATGAGACTTTTGTATCATGGAAGTTACAAATGACCACATCCAAAATGGAGACTTCAGAATAGGGATTACTGATATCTATTCACAAGATAGACTCTGTCAATAGAAGACGAATATCAATTAAAATGGAAAAGAGTAGAATTTGCAGGCTAGAAGCAATAACAAAATGTGATCATAGAGAGGAGAAGGGAGGGGTATAAAAATGCATATATATTTGGAGGTATAAAGGTTTGATGTGCAGTGGTAAACATAAAATATTGTTGCATCTTTAGTGTCATAAATTAGGATGTAGAAACTAACTAAATTTGTTGGCATTTACAATTTCATATTTTAAAAATGTATCAATAATAACCCTGAGTACGAACAAAGAATCAAGTCAGGTTTGAGATTTTCAAAGAAAAAATATATTGACATCAAATAGCAACCCTAAGTTGAGTTGTTTAAATTTTTGAATATTTATGTTTCTTATGATGTTTCAGAACCATATTTGCAATTCTTATCTTTTTCCACATGTCATGACTCTCTCCCACTTCCCATGCAGTTTCATGTAGATGAAACAGGAAACAGTTAAGAGTTGAACTCAAAGGAAATGCAGAGATTATGAATATATCTGGAGAGGCAGTTAAAAATACATTCAGCAAGCAGATACAAATGTACAGAAAGTCAATTCTGGAAATGTTTATGTTCAGAAACAAATTGAAGTTGCTGCTGAAGTTTTATAAAAGTGCATTCATTTGTGTGAAATATGTATCATTACAATAAACCTGCACCATTTTGAAATTAAACAATAGAGAGTCATACTATGCTTTGCTATTGATGGTATCAAGTGTTTGAGGTGCTTTAATTTTTTAATCAAAAGTAAATTTTGTCATTTAAAGTATTTTGTAGAGACCAGATAGATAGCCCAGCGGGTAGGGCATTTGCCTTAACACGCAGCCGGCTCATGCAGGCTCTGGTTCGATCCTCGGCATCCCAAATGGTCCCCGAGCACCATCAGGAGTAATTCCTGAGTGCAGAGCCAGGAAAAACCCCTGAGCATTGCCAGGTGTGACCCAAAAATCAAAAAAAATACATATATATTTTGTAGTTTAAATCTAACTGACCCAGCATACGCTCATTTAGCATAGGAGAATTCAGTTGCTCTACTATCACTGAAATTAGGCAGTTTACCAGACATGAGAACGAACTGAATGACAGTTTGTAGTACAGAAAAGGGATTTTGAACAGTATGTGCATTCATGCATAAATGAATACGTATATAATTCCTTTTATTTTGTGAAGTTTGGAATCAAATCTTATTGATTAAAACAATATGTTGCTAAAGGGAAAATACTCATTGGAGTTCTCTGCTTCTCTTGATAAAACTCGGCAACATATAGCACAAAGGTGGGGTCATATAATTAAAAATCTATCATTATAATTTCACAGTCCATTTATAGACTATGCTTTTAATCTAAAATTGCAAGCAACTTATTTTAAAAAGATATATCATTTAGAAGTTCATGTAAGTTTTAAAAGCAGGCGTTCTTATACCTATTAACAAAGTTACTCTTATAACTATAATATTTTTAAAATAAATTTAAATGATTTTTTTCTTCATAAGTTTCTCCATTTTTTTCTTAGCTTCTGTCTTCCCTACTTCTTCTTACCTTAATGCTGTTGGCTAGATGGCTAAGGTGATTAAAAAAACTGAACCATATTACCATGGCTCTATACCAAAAATATATTGCTGAACATTCAATTGCAATATTTCTCCTGAGGCCAAAACATTATTTTCACAAAGAATAATGTTATGCAAAATAACGGGAAACATACTGTGAATAATGTCTAACATATGAAACAGTTAGTGCTGTTACCAAAACATTGGTTTTGTGTATGCAAATGTAAGTAGCCATAAAGCAAAAAACAAAATAGCAGTTTGTGGATAGATTAAGTCTATTTTAGTTGTGACCACTTTATCAGCTGTTAAAGTTCATTTTTTCTTGAGTGGAATAACATGGTTTATATTTAAAAGTATGAAATAACTGCTGTATAAAACCTTTATACAGTTAAAATTATTGACTTATGAACATTAGTATAGATAATTTCTGTGTACTATTAAGGGACTGTGTCATTCACTGTATCACTGTATCACTGTCTTACCATTCATCATCGATTTGCTCGAGCAGGCACCAGTAACATCTCCATATGATCTGTCTCATGCAAGTAGAGCCCAAGGGCACCTGCTTGCTCCAGGAACATAAAGAGCCTCAGTCCATTCCATCAGGTCATGGGAATGAGGTCTATAATTGTTACTGGTATCTGGCATATCAAATACGACACGGGTAGCTTGCCAGGCTCTGCAGTGCAGGTAGCATACTCTTGTAGTCATCTCTAAATCTAGCATATTGGTGAACCAAGTGGCCGCTTGCGGCCGAGTGAGCCGGGCTGTTAGGCTGGTCTGCTGGGTGGGGTTCTGTAGAGGGGGAAGTCCGGATGTGGAAAATGGAGGCCCTCATGGAGTGGGGGTCGTCTGGCTTGTTCCCGAGGCTCTGCTGGGGTGGCGGGCCAGGGCTATATCCTGCCATCCCCCTCCTGGGCACCTCGTGAGCGGCTTGGCACAGGGAGAGCCAGTAGCAGCTCAACCCCATGTCTGTGAGTCTCTTTGTCATTAGTACATATAATTTCTACATATTTTTGTGTCTTAAGATATTTATATAAAAATAAAGTAAAAATAGAATCTAATGTGTCATGGGAAAAGTATTCCACAGAGATATGAAACATATACTATATTATTTATTTTTATATATTATTCCAACCAATTTCACCATGTTCATTCAGCTTTAATATCTTAATTCTATAGAAACAACTTCCTATATTCTTAGGCTTTATTATTAAACACTTTAATAATTTCTACACAGCTTCTCTCTTTTTTTAGGACAGCATGTAAATTAAGCAAGATAAACAGGTGAGGTTGAACTGGCATTTATTGAGAAAACATGTGAGATGTTCTTTTTTTCTTAAATATCTTAAAATTACTTATATTACATATGAATTCTGTTTTATGATTAATATAAGGCATGCTGGAGAAAAAATCTGTAGGCTTTTCAAGAATTCACAGAATACTCACTTGTATACACATATGTGAAAAAATTATAGACCTCATTCCTGAATGGATTGAGGCTCTTTATGTTCCTGAAGCAAGCAGATGCCTTGGGCTCTACTAAGACAGGACATATGGAGATGTTACTGGGGCCCACTCAAGCAAATCGATGATGAACGGAAAGACAGTGATACAGTGATACACATATATGTTGAGTTTGATTAGGATTTACAGTTTCCAAACACACTTCCTTATTGTTGGTTTTTTAGAAGAGCTGATCTACATGCTAAGTGATATTAGCCAGAGGGAAAAAAGACAGATATAGAATGATTGTGTTTGTTTGCAGGATATAAAAAAAATAACATGAAGTCAATATCAAAGATTAGACAAAACATGGATCAGGAGGTCCTTTCAGTGGGTGGAGCCTACTGCAATGTGTGGGAGTCAGCGGTTAGGTAAGACAGAGAAAGGAACAGTGTACTAATAATTATTGTAAATGATAATGCCAGCATAGAACTGAGCATTGAAAGTAGGCAAAGGAATGTATATGATAACCTCTCTCTGTATGTATTGCAAGGTACAAAGTGTAAGAGAAGGAACACAGAGAGAGAGAGAGAGATGGAGATAGATGTGAAAATTGCCTGCCATAGACGCAGGCTGGGAGATGGGGGAATCAGGGAACATTGGTGATGGGAAATGGGCACTGGTGGAGGGATGGGTGCTGGAACACTGTATGACTGAAACCCAAATATGGACATTTTTGTAACTGCGTATCTTATGGTATACTCTTAGTAGCTTGCAGCTAAGCTACTAAGCAGCTGTTCCAGAGTCAGGAATGCTGTCTCGCTTGCCAAGGCATAGAAAATCAGATGGGCTGGACATGTAATGCTATTTGGAGATGACCACTGGACTAGAGCCATTACCGACTGGATCCTTTGGGACGTCAAAAGATCATGTGGTTGCCCTCCTACAAGGTGACCAGACTTCTTCGTCAAGACCCTGAACGAATGGTTTGAGGCTCTTCATATTCCTGAAGCAACCAGATGCCATTGGGCTACACTGGCACGTGATAGGGTCCAATGGCAATGTATTGGCACCCACTCGAGCAAATCGATGAATAACGGGATATCAAGTGATAAAGTGATCAAGAGTTGAATTTAACTGTTACATCTTGTCCTGCAATAGGATAAAAAAGCCTTGAGTTTAAAAAGGGATTTTGTTCTTAATATCTTAGATAATGGTAATAAAATAAAATATTGTGGGAAAAATCAGCAATATATGTTTTATTTATGTCATATTTGAAGTCGTATTAAAAGTTCAGGTACACCTGGGTGGATATATTAAACCAAGTTTCAGAGAAGCAAGGAAACATAGAAAAATCTTTCTGCTAAGTATCCTGAAATAAGCATATTCAAAGAAGTGTTTGATAAGAATATGATCTATTTAGTGAATTGTTATAGCAGAGTGACATAATAGGAATACTGAGGTTGAAATATTGGATTTGGCAAAATCGATGTTATTGTTGGCAATGCTGAGAGAGTTGTTTCAGTGGTTGAGAATATGGGACGTAAAAATGTTAGCATTTCAGCCCATGTGATTTTAATTCATATCAACAAGAATGTTCTGAAAGCCAATTACCATTCTCTGTCACTCCCAGATGTACCTTACTTGGTGGTATCAAAACCACATGGTTGTCATAGAGATAATTTCCTCTTGCCTTTTTTCTATATTCTGCACAATCTTGGGGTGTGTCACTTATGTGCCAGACTCTGGAAATCAACAACATTAACCAATAACAGTTTCTCTCACATGCTTCTCCTTCCCTGTTCTCATCTCTTCTCTTCACATCTATTTCTCTTCCTTCCTTTATTATATTCCTGTTCTATCCCCTCTTCTTGTTTTCCTGTGATGAAGAGATGTCTTGAAGAACGCTCCATCAAGATAAATTTTAGTGATTATACCTTCTTACAGCTATGGTATAATTACTTGAGCAATGATTCTACTTACTTTTATACATTTGTATTTCTTTTGGGGGAAGATCTTCTTCATTTATCCTACATCAACTTATCTAAGCCACTTCATATTTCCATCTCAGTCCTTAAATTTTCATGAATAAATTACTTGAAATATATCTTAAACTAAAATCGAACCATATTGAACACATTTTGTTTCTTAGCATTTATTTACCTTATAACTAACTTTTTTTTTCTCTTATTTCTGGTGTTAGTAATTAGGGTTTTATATTTACCTATTAAAGAACAAAATCTTGTTGTTTTTATCATATTATTTATCATTTTTATGTGTCATTTCCCACCCATTGAGGTGTTGCAGGTGTGGCTATGGTGCCCAGCTGTGTTGGCAGGTGACAGACAGGAGATAGGCCTGTCTACACCCAGGGCTCTACCTCATGTGCCCTGGATGGTTGATGGGCTGACATAGAAAAAGACTGGGCCCCTGGGGATGAACCCAGAACTACAGCAGAGCCTGGAAAGCTATCTGTGGTGTATTTGATATGCTAAAACCAGTAACAATATGGACCTCATTCCCAATGAATGGAGACATTACTGGTGCCCACTTGAGCAAATTGATGAACAATGGGAAGACAAGTGACAAGTTACATTGACTCTTCTTCCCCACCTCTTCTCCTAATTTCTAATCTTTTGTTTCTTTCTGATTGTTTTAAGCTTATATCTTTTATATCACCTTTAAAAAAAGTGGAGAATAGGGATTTTATTGTAGATCATTTTATCTTTACATTTCTCATGTAAATATGCATATTTAATATAACTATACTCATGAATACTAATTTTGCTGCATTCCATAAACAACATTGTATTTTAATTTTCATATAGTTTAAAACAATCTTTTCTTTTCTTAAGATCTTTTAAATCCACAAAATATTCAAAATTGTGTTAGGTTTTCAAGTATTTGAGAATTTTCCAATTATTTTGTTTAATTGACTTAGCTAAGTGCGCCAAGGTCTGAGCACATACTTATGATTTGTATTTTTTTAAATAGTTCAAATGTATTATTAAATACATAGACCATCCAGATGTAAATATGAGATTTTACTGATAAAATCTCATATTTTTCTAATAAAATCTCATATCTTTTCATAATTTCGATAAAAAATATATATATTCACATGTGCCGAGATGATCACGAGGCGTTAGGGAGAGGATGGCAAGTTCTAGCCCTGGCCTACCACCCCAGTAGAGCCTCGCAAGAAGCCAGAGGTACCCCTGCAACATGAGGGCCGCCATTTTCCACATCCAGACTCCGTTCTCCTCAGAGTTCCACCCAGCAGAAGAGCTGATCATCTCTTCATCAATAAGTGCTCGAATTTTGATGTGACTACAAGAGAATCCCACCCACACGGCAGAGCCTGGCATGCTACCCTTGTAGTATTTGACATGACAGATACCAGCAACAATTATGGACCTCATCCCCATTACTTTATAGAATGGTTTGAGGCTCTTTATGTTCCTGGAGCAGGCAGATGCTCTTGGGCTATCTCTCATGTGACAGGACATATAGAGATGTTCTTGGTGCCCGCTTGAGCAAATCGATGATCTACTGGAAGACAGTGATACAGTGATATCCAGAGGATGACTATGTAAAAGTCAAGTAGATAAGAGTCAGAGATGTTGCACAGGCATTAAGATACTCATCAGAAAGTTAGTGCAGGTATTAAGGTACTAATTAGAGAGTTAGTGCAGGCATTAAGGTGCTTATCAAAGAGGTATTGCAGGCATTAATGTGCTCATCAGAGAAGTCATGCATGCATTAGGTTCTCATCTATGTGTAGTTGATTCTTGATTTCTTGCATATGCTTTATGCCCATATCCAGGTGATGCTCTAGAGGCTCCTAAATGCTATTAGGAGTGCTGAGATCATCTCTAACACCTCAGAGCAGTGCTAAGGTAACCTCTAACATTTCAGAGCAGTACTGGTGTCATCCCAACTCCTCAGAGCAGTGCTGAAGTCATCTCAAACTCCTCAGAGCCAGAGGAACTTGGAGGGTCCTTGAGTCAACAGAGCACACTGAAAGGGTAATCTTCCTAACTCCCACATCCATAAAAACAAACAAGTAAGCTAACCAATTCAATTATATCAAAGGAATAGAGCAGAAGGAATGGGAGAGTGCCTGGAAGCCTATTGTGAAATGATGCTTGCATTGTGGTTGAGAAGAGTTGAGGCACTGAATGCTGAGACTAAACTGCTAACACATGTTACTGAGGTAAAAATTGTAATCACTCTAAAAAAGGAAAAGACTTGGAAAACTCAATTCTGTAGGCTAACTCTCAGATAGTTACAGTTAGCTACTTGTTTTAACATTATTGTACCTAAAAAAAAGAGATCATTCTTTATCTGTCCATCTTCCTTCCCTCAGTCATGTTTTATTTTGGTTGAATCCATGTTGCAAAAAATTGCATGAGTTTACATTTTCCTATAACAGAAAAAATTCCATTGTGTGCGTATGCTACAGTCTTGTTATCTAAACCTGTTTTTGAAAATATTTTCTTACTACCCACTGACAATGGGCTAACATACAAGTCTTGTACACACACATGTACACACATGTGCATGTGAGTACATGTACACACACTTATCAAAAAATTGAAAGTATAGTTGATAGTCCAGCAGGTAGGGCATTTGCCTTGCACCCAGCCGGCTTCTGCCAGCCTGGGTTCGATCCCCGGCATCCCATATGGTCCCCCCAAGCACCGCCAGGAGTAATTCCTGAGTGCAGAGCCAGGGTAGCCCCTAAGCATTGCCGGGTGTTACCCAAAAAAGGCAAAAAAGCAATGGAAAGTATAGTTGAACAATATCTTTAAAAAAGACTTGAGAAAGTGCTCTTCATCACTTACAACCAGGTAAGTGTCCTTCAAACCAACAATGAGGTATCACTTCATGTCACTGAGATTAGCAGACACCAAAAAAAATCGTAGAAACAACAAATGCAGTTGGAATATGAGAACATGAAACTGCCAACCAGATATGGGAATGACTGAACTCAATGGCTAAATGTGTGGAGATTTCTCAAAATATTAAGAACTGAATTTTCATAAATCCCACTGTTTCCACTTGGCTTCTGCCCCATGACTCCAAAAATGATATTTCAAAGAGATATGTTCACTCATGGTAATCACAGTAGCCAAAATGTGTAGACGGCAGAAGTGTCTAAACAACTGGAACTATATGTAGTACATGAGTTAAAACTCTTGCCTTACATATGGCCCAGCCCGTTTGATCTCATAGTCAAGTATGGATTTCCCACTGTTGAGAGAAGTCCAAAGTTTCCCCACACAGCAACTACAATTGCAACAAATTGCCCAAGAAAATTAGTGGATGAACATACTGTAATAAAAATATATATACACAGACATAGATATAAATATACATACATATATATCATGTACATATTGCACATATATATAGTGGAATCCATTAATAATTTTAGTCTGTTCTATTTCTTGCTCCCATTGAATGATAAAAAATTCTGCTGTAATTATTGTTTTTCTTCCTCAATAATATTTCTTTGACACTCCAGATTATTTCAGTGTTTTTTGTCTTTAAAAACATATACTGTCGGCCAGAGCAATAGCCCAGCAGGTAGGGCGTTTTCCTTGCACGTGACCAGCCTGTGCCAGCCTGGGTTCGATCCCCGGCATCCCATATAGTCCCCGAGCACCGCCAGGAGTAATTCCTGAGTGCAGAGCCAGGAGTAACCGCTAAGCATTGCCGGGTGTGACCCAAAAAACAAAAAACAAAACAAAACAAAATATGTATTTTCTCCTGACACCATCCTTCCCAACGCCCAGCAACTCCCTGCTCTCCCCACCAGGTGCATTCCTGCGGCGGGCAGCCCCCGAGGCACCCCTTTCCAGCATAAAGGGCTGGAACTTTGAGAAGGGGACCAAGCCACATCTAGCCTCCTCGGACAGCCCTCCTGACGCAATCCGCCCGACGCCCAGCAGCTCCCGCTCTCCCCACCAGGTGCGTTCCCAGGGAGGGAAGCCCCGAGGCACCCCTTTCCAGCATAAAGGACTGGAACTTTAGGAAAGGGACCAAGCCACACCCAGCTTTTTTTGGATCTTTCACTGTACTACCTTCACCCCGACACCCTGACTCCGGAACCACACACTGACACCCCAAAATTCACAACCACGTGGACACGAAATAATATCTATCTACCTGAGATACCACTGAGCATTGGCCCCTACATTATTTGCTATACATACTTAACTGCAAAGTAATTCAGGCACCAACTAATTCTATTGACTAGTCACCCATAACACACATTTTCAACCTACGATAGTCATTATGGTAAAGCAACACAGAATTCCTTCAAGCTCTATGATTGAAATCACTAATACAGATGAGTCAAGTAATAAAGATGAGCTATATAACCTCTCTGAAAAGGAATTTCAGAAGGAACTGTTAAAGATTCTCAAGGAATTCAAAGAAACAATGGAATACAAAGTCAATAAAATACAAGAGGACATGAGAGCAGAACTGAGTAAATTTCAGACCAAAGTACAAGCAGAAATGACAGATATTAAAAATGAGGTAAGTGAACTGAAAAACACAGGGGAAGGCCTCCAAAGCAGAGTAACAGCTACTGAAGAAAGAATTAGTGATTTCGAAGACGAGGTTCAGAGATTTTGTAGACAACACCAGAAGATGGAGAAAAGACTCACAATCAAAGAACATACTACCAGAGAAAATCGGGATGAAGCCAAAAGGAACAACATACGCATCATTGGGGTCCCAGAAGGGCAAGAATAAAACCCTGATGAAGTAGAAACTGTCAAAGCCATCATCGCTGAGAAGTTCCCTGAACTGAAGAAAGCATGCTCCCAGATACAGGAGGCCCATAGGATACCAGCTAAAAGAGACCCCAATAAGAATACTACAAGACACATCCTTATTAAAATGACCAACACGATAGACACAGATAGAATACTTAAAGCAGCAAGATCAAAGAAGGAAATCACATACAAAGGAGCATCCCTGAGATTTACAGCAAACTTCTCAGATGCAACACTCCAAGCCCGAAAACAATGGTGGGATATTGTGAAAAGACTCAATGAACTGCAGGCTTCACCAAGAATCCATTACCCAGCTAAACTTATTTTCAGATGTGAAGGAAAGATTCCTGGGCTTGAAATACTCTCCTCTGAAGAGCGGGTCTCTGCAGGGTGGGTCCTTGTAGGCTGGGTTTCTGACAAGCCGGGCCTGAGACTGGATTAATCTGCTGGGTGGAGATCTTACCAGCTGCTGAGTGTGGATCGCTGCCAGCAAGGTGTGGGGGGGTTTCTCTGGGCTGCTCTCAGGCTCCATCAGGATGGTGGACTCGGGTTGGAAGTTGCTCTCGTGGTCTATGGAATGCAGGGGTTTCAACCGGAAAGCTGGTTTCTGCTCTGTCGGGTGTACCTTCAGAGGAGAGTATTTCAAGCCCAGGAATGCTTGAGCCTAAGTCACAGGTACACCAGGCAGAGCAGAAACCACCTTTCCCCATTGCTTGCCGCTGCAAGGCCACGCGATTTACCTCCAAATTACCATAAATATTCTACCCACCCCTTTGAGAGAGCCCCACAAAGTAATGAGAATATAGTGCCCACATGCCAGAGCCTGGCAAGCTGTCCAATGCGTGTTCTATATGCTAAATCTAGTAACAGAAATGTTTATTTTCCTGACCCCGAGAGAGCCCTTAATACGCAGCAGTAAGAAAGGCAAACAAGCAGTGCCTGATAAAATTTCACTGCCATCCTAGGCTGCCAAAACGAAGAAGGACTAAAATGACTGTCTGTACTTTCAATACATGTGCGTTCATTATCGATTTGCTTGAGCAGGCACCAGTAACATCTCCATATGTCCTGTCTCATGCTAGTAGAGCCCAAGGGCAGCTGTTTGCTCCAGGAACATAAAGAGCCTCAAACCATTCCATCGGGTCATGGGAATAAGATCTATAATTGTTACTGGTATCCGGTTGATGTTTTACATTAAATTTTTTGTTGATATCCTGATAAAATGGTGTGAGTATAATACTAAATATAATCTTAGCCTTTAAGTGCCTTTACATTTAGACATTGGCATCCACATACATTTCTCCACTGATAGAACAACTCACCACAATAAGTGCTAGAATGGCAAGTACTAGGCTAAGTCTTAATATATTTCTATTGTCTCCAGAAATATCTTATAAAAAATTCTCTAGATCTCAAAGTAAAATAACTAATGGCCAAGAATTTACTGTTTATACCATCGTTTTAGTCTTGAATCCAGAGAGTTCTTTTTGGTTTTATTTTTTTGTTTGTGATCAATCCTTAGTTTTTTTTAGCCTGTTGGTGCTAACTAAAATCAATGATTTTTCAATTCTTTAAATATTAAGAAATTCTTCTCAAAACTGTGGCGTTATCATGTATTATATTGTATAACCTTGGGTAAACAACTTTAACTATTTATGCCTCAACTCCTCAGATATAGCAGCTTAGAGAATTAATACATTGGCTGGGGTGCTTGTCTTGCACACAGCTGACGTGTGTTTGATTCCCATAATCTAATATGGTCTTTCTAGTGCCATACCCTTCTCCCCAACCAAACGTTATTCCTGAGTACTGAGCACAGAGCCAGGCTCAAAAACAAAAAAAATCAAAACCAAAAAAATCAGGTTGCTTATATGAAAGAGAATGCTTATAAAAATATTCCCCATGAATCCAAACAAAATTTTTCTTTACTGTTGCAGGACTCCTCTAAGAGCCCCTTTCTCTACCCTGTGGAGGTTTTCCTGGAGGATCTTGGCTCAAAACATTAGCATATTAAAAGACATTGGGTGAGGTGCTGGGAGAAGTTACCTGAGGGCATTTGATCCTGCTCTGCTGGGAGGCTTTGAATTTTAATCTTTAGATAGCCCAGCCCAGAATGGGCTGGGATGGGGAGTTTGGGCTGATTTCTGGCTATAAGATAAGCTGCAAGAAGAAAGAAGCTCTTTTTTTTTTTTGCCATTTCGGCTTCCCTTGGCTTTTTGTTCTCTGGCCTCTCCATTCTCTGTTGGGCCTCAACACGTGGTGGCAATCATCTTGGCCTACACCTGGCTGGGGCCCAGCTGGAAACGCAGAGTCCGGAGGTTTTCCCTGCTCTTGGATTGTATACTGGTACCTGTAATAGTAAAGCCCTTTTAAAACTGCATCATATTCCTGAGTTTTTATCCATTCCTCACCGGCTTCGGAGGTAGAAGGGAACTCGCTTCCCGGCATTGTTGGGGACCCCGGCGGTGTTCCCGACACTTTATCAATGACAGAAAGAGATTTGTTTTCACTAAAGTTGAACTTAATTAAACATGATCTTTGAAATAGCCTTAAACTTTCAGGGCTGGAACAATAGTGCAGTGCTTAGGACATGTGCCTTGCATGCAGCTGACTCAGATTCGATCCCTGGCACTAACTCTCATCCCTTGAGCCTGCCAAAAGTGATCTGTGAGCACAGAACAGGAACAAAACCTGAGAATCACCAGAAATGGCCTAAAAACATACCAAGAAAAGCCCTACACTTTTAATTCTATACTTAAGAATGCCCTGCTCCTTGAAGTGTTGCTGCAATGCCCAGCTGCGTCAGCAGGTGAATGGTAGGCTTGTCTAGACCCACGGGCCCTGGATGGTTGATGGTCTGACATAGAAAAGGACTGGGCCCCTTGGGATGAACCCTAGCCATGGCAGAGCCTGGCAAGCTACCCATGATGTATTTCATATGCCAAAAACAATAACAATAATGGACCTCATTCCCAACAAATGGAGACATTACTGGTGCCCACTCGAGCAAATTGTTGAACAATGGGAAGACAAGTGACAAGTATTTCATAATAATAATGTTTCAATCTTGGGAGAGATTAAAAAAATATTGCAAGAGAAAAAAAGTTTTATTTTACTGTAAGAACCTGATAAGAGCTGGAAATACCTAGGAAACTGTAAAAGTCCCTATTAGATTGTAGCTGTAGCTCCCATATGTTTCTTCCTTTTATTCAGTTCACATTCAGCCTACACTGACTTTTTAATAAACAAATTTATGGAAATTCTAAGTGTTCTTTTTGTTTAAAGAAGGACCCCAAATGGTGGGCAGGAGCCACAGGGACCACTCCCAGAAATATGCAACCTGGTCATCAGTTCAAGGCCAGAACCCAGATATGTGGAGCTGTTTACTCTAATGGATTGGTGGAGTTGTTAGTGCATGGGGGCTTTGAAGTACCCTAGTTATGTCCCATTACCATCAGGGCCACAATAGGTGGTGCTGGACCTACTGGGAGTCAAATACACTGTTAGAAGTCATTGTACTATCTCTGAGTCCCTCAAATTTAAGGTTTTTAAAAAATTCTATTTATTTATTTATTTATTTATTTATTTATTTATTTACAATTACAAAGATGTTAATTTTTGGGCTTTGGCCATACAGTGTCCCAGCACCCATCCCTCCACCAGTGCCCATTTTCCACCACCAATGTCCCCGATTTCCTCCCCCCCTCCTCCTAGCCTGCCTCCGTGGCAGGTTCTCCATCTCTTTTCTCTCTTTCTCTTTCTCTCTCTTTTCCCTCACTTACATGTTGTGGATTGTCGGGCGCCCCCGCTGGGGTCCCCGACAGTGCCGGGAAGCGAGTTCCCTTCTACCTCTGAAGCTGGCGAGGAACGGATGAAAACTCAGGAATCCGATGCAGTTTTAAAAGGCTTTACTTATCACAGGTTCAGGCATACAAATCAGCAAAAGGAAAACCCGATGCTTAGGATTCCAGGCTAGAACCCCAGCCACGTGTAGAGCAAGATGGTGACCACCACGTGTAAAAGCTTCCAAGGGGAATGAACGCTCACAAGGGAGAAATCCCACAAAGAAGAAGGCCCGGAGAGCGGGAACCGGCTAGTTTATATCCCTGTAACTCAGACCTTCCTCCCACTGTTATGGAAAGCAGGGAGGGTCCAATGCCCTTAGGTAATCCCTCCCTGCACCTCACCTAGGGCCTTTACTGTGCTAATGTTTTGAGCCGAAATCTGCTTGGGACTGCCTTTGTAGTGTAGAGAAGGGGTTTCTGAGATGGCATGTCTCTGTACCAAAGACCAACACCAATGCCAGTTAAATATTTCTCCAAGCCTTCACAAGTCTCTTCTACTTCATTGTAGTTTTATATTTTAGTTGCCTTTGAGTATATCAGGGAGCCATGCTTGTTTGCTTGGAAGCAAACAGCATTTCTCTCTGGTCGAATTACTTAGGTGCCCTACGTGGCCAGGCTAATATGCTGGTAAGATCTAGCTAGTCCCACGATGATTGTGGTAGCATGGGAGAATATTTATACCAGCTAGTACAGCATACATGGTCGGATAAACTGCCACATTTAGACTACCCCTTATCTACAGAGTGATTTGTGGGAGGCAATCCAGAGCAGATGCAGCGG
The DNA here is from genome assembly GCA_021461705.1 of Cryptotis parvus. Classification (NCBI taxonomy): domain Eukaryota; kingdom Metazoa; phylum Chordata; class Mammalia; order Eulipotyphla; family Soricidae; genus Cryptotis; species Cryptotis parvus. Next base: position 56,134 of record JAJIBD010031242.1, read on the forward strand.
CCCTTAGGAGTCCTGCAACAGTGGATTGTACTAGACTTTTTGATATTATTGACACTCTCTTCCCTTCTCTGTCTTTTTAAAAATTTTTTGACAGGTAGGCACAGTTAGCAGTGCTCAGGGCTTACTCCTAGGCTCTGCACTTGTAATAAATTCTGGTCGGGACTAGTTCAACTATATGAAGTACCAGAGATCGAACTTGGTTCATTTCTATTCAAGGCAAACAACCTGCAAACTTTTTCTCTCTCTCATCCCCAAATTTAAGTATTCTTAGTCAATTTATGATTTTACTGGCTGCAGATGCATAGAACTATGTCATGCCTCTGTGGAATCACCTGCCTTACATTAGATTTTGTTGCTGTTATTGTTGTTTTGCATTTTAGGTCAAACCACGTGGTATTCAAGGTTTGCTTCTGACTCTGTGTGCATAGGTCACTCCTGAGTGATTCATATGCAGTGCTTGGAACTGAGCCAGCATCATTCAGTGCAAGGCAAGTAATCTTAACCTGAAAGAGTTGGCCACCCGATGGGGTGACTGACTGGGAGCTTGGAACACTGCACCTACCAAGGAAAACTCTGAGAGACCGGGTCCTATGCAAAAAGCAAGGGTTTTATTAATAAGCGAGTGTACTCGGGCCCATAGCATGACCCCAAGTGGTCAGTGGCTAAGAGCCCCGAGCCCTTCCAGGGAGGATCTTTTAAGAGATAGTTCCGCTGCTACAGAAAAGCCCGCACATAAACATCCAATAGATTTAAAATATTATATCAAGGTCTGCACGCAGGCAGCCAATCACTTTGTACCAAGTAACCATCTCCCACCAATCAGATCATTCTTAATACTTCTTTCTATATTTAGTGCGGCTAGATACACGTGTGGGATCATGGGTCAGCAACGGCTATGCGTATGCGTGCAGGAATGCAATCCAGGCAATTCAGGCCAGATAGTAGATTCTGGGCGGGGTCTAATAACCTCTAACAGGAATTTGTTCTGGGCCTTTTGTAGATAACAAAAAGGTTACTTCAAGATGGAAAGGACACTCAGGCCCTAAATTGGTAACCTGCCCTGGTTGGGAAAGGGGGTTTCTGCCTTCTTTCAAACCTTGTTCATTCTCTCTCGCAATCATAGATTTTGAGCTGTATTTTGAGTTTTTTCATTGGCCAAAAATTTTTTATCTTCAATTAGTCTGCTTTGTCTTATTATTAGAGCAAGTGTGACTTCACATCTCAGAGAGGAAATTTATCGCTTAAACTTTATGAAATATCAAAATAAGTTATTTTAGACAATAAAATGTTGGGATAGGTATCACTTGTATCACTTGTCTTCCTGTTGTTCATTGATTTGCTCAAGTGGGCTCCAGTAATATTTCCATACATCCTGCCACATGCTAGTGTAGCCCAAGGGCATCAGCTCATTCCAGGAACATGAAGAGCCTCAAACCATTCCTTCAAGTCATGGGAATGAGGTCTAAAATGTTACTCGTTTTTGGCATATCAAATACGACACGGGTAGCTTGCCAGGCTCTGCCATGCGGGTGGGATACTCTTGCAGTAGCCTCTCATCTCATGCATTTACTGATGAACCACAATGGGGAGAGATCAGTTTTTATGCTAGGTGGAGTTTGGATGAGCTGTAGGGTGTGGATGTTGAAAATGGTGGCCTTCGTGGTGTGGGGGTTCCTCTGGCTTCTTGCGAGGCTCTGCTGGGATGGCAGGCCAGGGCTAGAACCCACATTCCCTCCTGGGCACGTCATGAAGAGCTGTGCACCGGGAGAGCTAGTAGCAGGCAGCAGCTCTGCCCCGTGTAACTGAGCACCTTTATTATAAAGGTGCTCAGGAAAACAACTTGCTCATCAAGTTGGGACAGGTATTATTAAAAATATTAATATGGTTTTACTATCTGTGTAATTTCACTTTTTTTAAAATTATATTATGCTTATACTTTATTTTATAATTTTATTATATCATTGTGAGATATACAATGGCAAAGCTTTTCATGATTAGAATTCATTCATACAGTGTTCCAGCATCCATCCCTCCACCAGTGCCCCTTTCCCAACACCAATTTTCCAGCTTTCTTCCCCATCCCAGCCTGCCTCTATGGCAGGCACTTTTCTCTATGACTTTCTTTTGTGCTCCTTATACTTTATTTGTCTCATTACACAAACTTAAATGAATGTGATATCACTTTTAACTGGCACTTTTCAACTTTAATTCTTGTAGACAAATTGAACATATTCTAACTCCATGAGCATCATTGAACACAATATTTCACTATTACAAATGACAAAGGCTTAAGGTATCACAGAAATTAAGAAATACTAAGAAACAGTTGTTACACTGATGTCCTACAAAATATCACAGATGAGAACTTAAAATTTATTGTGAAGTTTATATAATCTCTTTAACTGAAGAGCTTTGTCTTAAGGTAAAGTTTGTGAAAGAGTTTATTTAAGTAGTACCCTCAAATGTGCAGCTATTGCCTAATTCTTTAGGTATGTGCACATAAAATAAATAATAACAAGTGCTTTTATTAACACAGCTGCTTATAATACTCAATTCAAATAATTCTACATTGGCTGCTAATAAACAAGAAACCTGGGAAATAAAATGTAAGGAAGCAGTAAATGCAATATTATCTTTTATTTCACTGAAGAAATCAAAAGTAGGGGAAGCAATTCTTTGTTCTAAGCAAACCTAAGAATAGATAATACAGATACAAATAGCACAGACGTTAGCAAAAAATAGTAATACCATGTTAGAAGTCTTTTAAAAAAAGACTGTCATAATGCCAGTGCTACAATGTCACAGACTTTTTATAGTCTCATGGTCCTTAAAGACTGACATTATTTTAACAGATTGAGTTATAATCTGGAAAATAGGCCTCAGACTTGTTTTAACATGTTGTGAAGTTAATAAATTTTATTTGCAAGGAAAAACTATTTTGGACTAGAAAAAAAACAACTTTTGGAATAGTAATGCTTTTATTGCAATCCAGAAAAGTTATGCCACCTTCATATGTTAATTGCATGTACAGGGGCTCTCTCTGCTTTTTAGGAGAAGCCCCCAATCTTTCTTAGGTGTGTTTCTCTCACTCTCTCTCTCTCTCTCTTCTCTCTCTCTTTCTCTCTCTGTGTTTCTCTCCTTCCTCCCTCTCACTCTTTCTCATCCTAAAACATCCACAATAAAATATGTTTTACTGCTAAAAAAAACAAACAAACAAATGAAAGAGAGACTATTTTATTCCTCACGATCCAGCTATTAACACATTGGAATATTGTATGGAAATATTTTAACTTTTAACAGAGAGAATACAATTATGTATCTTGGCTCTAAACAGATATAAAGGAATAAATAAATAAACTTATGGGTACTGCAGATAAAAGAGATAATAAACCTAAAGTGAGACTGACTAATCCATTAGAATAACAATTCAGGGGCCAGAGCTTTAGCACAGCAGGGAGGGCATTTGCCTTGCACACAGCCTACATGGGTTCAATCCCAGGCATCTGATATGGTCCCCTGAGCACCGCCAGGAGTAATTCCTGAGTATAGAGCTGGGAGTAACCATTGAGCATCACCAGTTGTGACCGAAAAGCAAAAAAAAAAATAATACTAATAACACTAATCCATGTTAAATGCATAACCAGCTGTTTAAACTTGAAATTTTAATTACTAGGCAAAGCAAAGCATATAATCCTACCTATCATACTAGAAGAGACAAAAGTTTGCTACATAAATCTAAGAACCAGAAGATCAAACAAATTTGGAGCTACAACAACTGTCAAGTTGATAGTTTCAAATAATAGGATTTTCCTTTCTCATAGTTATGGAATATAATTCAAGGAAAATCACTTAATCACTTGACATCCCATTGATCATCGATTAGCTCAAGCAGATGCCAGTAACATTTCCATTTGACATTATCATTTGCCAGTCTAGCCCAATGGCATCTGGTTACTTCAGGAATATGAAGAGCCTCAAACCGTTTATTCAGGGTCTTGATGAAGAAGTCTGACCATCTTGTAGGTGGGCATCCATGTGATCTTTTGACACCCCATGGGATCCAGTAAGTAATGACTCTAGTTCAGCGGTCATCTCCAAATCGCATTACATGACCAGCCCATCTGATTTTCAATGCTTTGGCAAATGAGACAGCGTCCCTGACTCTGGAACAGTGACAGAGGTCGGAACTTCAAACTCCTTCTCTCACTTGAGTGAGGCATGATATTCCAAGCATAGCTCTTTCAATTCCTCTTTTGGAAGACCCAAAGAGCATTCTCATCTCTTTCATAGGACTCAGGTCTCTGAAGCATATGCTAATGCAGGGAGAACTGTGGAGTAGAAGAGATGTGCCCAGAGCCAGAGGTTCTTTTCCATTTTTGCTATTTATTTGAAGCTTTTGAAGGCATTCCATGCAGCTCTTTTCCTCTTGTGCAGCTCAGGTTTTAGGTCACTCATCATGTTGACTACTCGACCTAGGTACACATTAACTGCTGCATTCAGAGATGTCTGTTCCATTGAGAGTGAATCAGGCCTCTGGAATAAGATCATTTCTCATAAACATAGTTTTGTTGAGATTCAGCTGTAGACCTATCTTTCCACATTCTCAGTCGAAGTCAGACAGCATTTGTGCTGCTTGGCTAATGTATGGTGTTACTAGAATGATGTCATCAGCGAAGCGGAGGTGGTGTAGTTGCTGACCGACTATCTTCACTCCCATTCCTTCCCATTCTATTTGTTGCATGTTATTCTCGAGGGTGATGCTGAAGAGCTTTGGTGAAATGGTATCACCCTGCTGAACCCCTCTTTTGATATCAATAATCACTTCTTTATAGAATGGTGAGATCCTGGTGGTGAATCCATAATACAACTCATGAAGGGTCTTGATATATTGGGTTTGAATGCCCTGTTTGGCTAGGGCTACGATGACCACTTCATTTTCCACAGAATCAAAGGCTTTCTTTAAATTAATGAACGTGAGTCAGAGTGGCATCTTGAACTCCCTACAAACTTCATTGAGCTTGGTTACCATGTGGATATGGTCAATTGCACTGAATCCTTTTTGGAAGCCAGCTTTTCGCACGATTGTCCTTCATCTAATGTTCTGCCAATCCTTTTCAGGATGACTTGAGAAAGCAGCTTGTAGATGACAGACAACAGGCAGAATGGGTGATAGTTGCCTATGTCATGGGTGTCTCCCCTTTTGAACAGTAGAACTGTCTTTCTGGTGTTCCATTGGAAGGGCACATTGCATTCAGATAGGTAGCCTGTGATGAGCCGAGCCAGTGTATTTATGAGTACTGAAGGCAGATTCTTCAGGTGTTCAGGTCTGACTTTGTCTGGGCTTGGTGCTGTTCACTTCCTAACAGACGAAATGGCATGTCGGATTTCAGAAGGGAGAACGTTGGGAACGACATATCCATCCTGCGGAATTTGGTATGTGGGCAAGTGGACGTGGCTATGAAAGAGATCTGAGTAGAAGTCAGGATAATCTTCTCCATTGCCTTTCTGGAAGATGTGATAGATCCATCAGAACGTTGGAGGGCAGTCATCTTGGTCTTAGAGTTGGTGAAGGACAGGCGGGCAGTGCGAATGCTTTTCCCGGCTTCTGCTGCATCTTCCAGTATTTCTGCTTTTCTCTCTTTGAGGTCTTTTTTTTTATTGCCTCTCTGCACTGCTTTGCAAGCTTGGATGTTAGCATTTGGTCGCTTGAGGCTTGCACCTTGCCACTTTGGCGATTGAGCTCGAGAGTTTTTGAAGACAGGCGTCCTTTTATGTTTTTTTTTTCTCTCTCGGCATTCTTCACACAAACATGGAGGTGCTGAACCATTCGGGTTGTATTCTTCATTGATGTCATCAATGATGGTATCTTCCCATGTTTCCCCAGTGGTGCCAACGAGTTCCCAGTTGTTGGTCATTCTGGGAGTTCTCTTCTTAAACTTTGCAGCCTTTTCTCCCCGCTAGTGAAGTAGAATTTTGCACCAAGGAGATGGTGGTCTGATCCTCTTTGGAATTTTGGGATGACAGCAACATTTGTCAGGCAAAACTGTTGATTGAAAACTATATCAATTCCATTGTGGAAATGTCCACCATGAGATTCCTATGTCCAACGTTTCGATTCAGCTTTCTGTAACTGTGAGTTCCATGCATGGTCTTGGTGGACATGATGAACTCAGATAGTCTCTCACCCTGTTTGTTCGATTCTAGACCATGTATCCCTATGTGGAGTTCTTTGGTCGATCTTCTTAGTCCTATCTTGGCATTAAAATCACTGAATATGATCTTGTAGAATATGTGATCTTTTTTATGGAACTCTACCAGGTCTATAGAAATAGGAATCCAGGTAAAATAGGATTCCAAAATTATGGTATTAGTAGGGCTTGCTTCCTCCAAAACTTTAGAAATAGTACTATATCCCTCGATGTTTTTCATAAATACTATCAATAATTTCATTCTTTATCCAATTGGATCTCCAGTATTCCAACCTATGAATTCTGTTTTAAATGAAATAATTTTAATAGTTTTCCTTTCTGTACTGTCACCTCTTCTCAAATACCTGATTTATGTCAAGATTTTAAATTAATTAAGGTGTAGAAACTTAAGTTTCAAAATAGTTTACACTATAAAGTTATGAACTGACAGTAATATATCAGGTTCAGTCTTTAATTCTTGAGTTACTATATCAAAAATGCAATGAAGTAGGACACTTATCTTACTGGCAGTTAAAATTGAGCTAACATTGAAAAAATTCTAAATCAAAGTCTACATGTTACTAAATTTCCATCATAATGGAATATAAACCACAAATGCTAGAGAGTTGTATAAGATGTTATCTGGATAAAAAAAATCTTTTCACATGTTTTGTGACAGTAAGATGGTTTCTGCAATTCTTAAGAAAACATAAGTAGCTTAAATTTTTCTATTGATTGTCCCAAAACCTTTTCAAAATACTAGATAAAGTTAATTTATTTTAAAATACTTAATTCTTCACTGCTTCACCCCTTTGTGCAAAATGTGTGATGAGTAGTAAGTTAAATTATCTTGTTTGAAACTCTCCTTTGGCAAAAACCAATTAACCAATATCAGAAAACCTGTTTCCTCACCCATAAAACAAAAGTAGATTGTTTTAAAGCATTTTCTTGGCACTCAGATTAATATGAGGACAACTTGAAACAGTCAGTTTTGAATTCTGTTATAACTAGAAGATGTTATGATGCAGATAAATTCAAAAGATTAAGAATTTCTGAAAAACAATCATTGTTAATTAGAAAATTTCGTGCAGTTGTTATTAAATGGCTAATAGGTATAAAATATAGTGAAGGGACTGGAGAGAAAGCACAGTTCTTGACTTTTTATACCCACCTACCAATTCAGCTTCTATGCCTAGCACCAAATGTGGTCCTCTCGGCCATCTAGGGTTGATCCCTGAACACAGAGACAGGAGTAAGACCTGGGCACCTTTGGGAATGACTAAATAAACATACAGAAATAATAAGCCTAAGTAGAAAACTATTAAAAATGGCCAGAGATTTTTCTTAATGGAGCAGATAATTTTAATGAAAATTTCCTACTAAAGAACACATGATTTTATTTTATATTTAAAAATTTTAAATGTATTATCTGAGTGGCTGGCAGTGCTCATGCATTACTCCTGGCTGTGCTTAGTGATCACTCCTAGTAGAACTTGGGGAACTATATGGACTTCCAGGGATCATACCTGATAGACCACAAGTAAGGGAAGTGTCCTGCCCACGGTACTATTGCTGTGGTTTCAAGAGCCCATGATTTTAAATGATGAAAATAAAATTATAAAGATGAATAAAGAAGTCAAACATATCATTTTCATAGAAGTACTATTCCATCATAATGTTATACAAAGTTTTATGTGTACTTTATCTAAAACAAACACTTATATAAAACAAATACACATCTTGACAGCTAAGCTAAGCAGGTTCAAGTACTGGTAAGCTGCAAACTAATGCTTAGATTTCTGTTCAGGTTTATCCTTATTTATTGGATGACAGGCCTTGCAAGCTTGGGAGCTTTCAGTTTTATCCACTTACAGTTTAATCTATTTACATGTTCTTAAACTAGGGTTCATCCTAATGAGATCTCTCTTCTATGTAAACAGTGATGGAGGATGTGACAGTTACAGAAGTCACCTTGAATCTGAATGAGTAACTTCTGACTTATACAACTACTAAGACTTCTATGTTTTCTAGATTGGGCAAAGCTCCTCTTTATTCTCACTGGAACCAGCATGGGACAGTTAGAATTTACCAAGAGACTACCACCCTGGCTATGTTTAGATTATTGTTTAAGATTATGGGAAGACATACAGTGATATAGGAATTATCATACTAGTTTGCCCTCAAGCAGGTGAGTGTGACCCTTTCAGTATATGGAGAGCAATATACTCAGAGTCACCCTGGTGCAGATAATAAGAAGAACCTCCTGGGTACCATCTAGATTACATGAAGCCCATGAAATTAAGATGTATTACTTTATACCAGCCCCCTCTCTCTCCAGTGTCTTACATAAGAGATAATCTCAGAAGAAGGGATTAGTCCTTGGCTAATCCTTTGTTTATACCTATAATAGGGTGTGGCACAACCCTTCTACACTCTTCTACTATCTAGAGGCTGTTTAGTGTTCTTTGTTGACAAGACCATCCCTGAAATTAGGATTACTTTGGTGTATATTAGGGTACTGACTTGAGGTATTCTCCCCTTTTTTGGTAGGGCTCTTTCTCGGGTAAGATCCTCTGGTGGCATTCCTTTCTGGTAGGACCCTATTTGTTAGGACTCTCTCTCTCTGGTGGAATCGTTTTTGGTAGGACACTTGGGCCCTCGTATGGTCTAAGTTCTGACCATAGCTAAGTCTTTCCATTATATTGGTTTGCGGTGCTAGAGCTTTTTGTACTATTAAAGTACAAAAAGTTCCTTTGGGACTGAGCTGGACTCATGAGTTTTTATCTGTTCACAGTGGCCCCAGAGGTAGAACTTCTATTCTGACACTCTTGGGGACCCCAGAGGCTCCCGACACTTATCCTTGAAGCTAAGTTTTCAGTGACTTTCTTAGCTGTCATCATATGCAGTTCCACTGATGTGACAATATGCATTTATACTAATATTAAACTACTAGAAGAAAGAAAAAGAATGCTCATAACAACAATTTTTTCACTGTGCAGGAAAGCATCACCACTATTTTTCTCAGTGGTGTTTAAAAAAATTAGCTTTCTCCCACGCTTTCCAAACATGGTTGCTATTAATGTTGCTTACTACTTTATATTATTGTTGTGTTATTATTATTATTATTATTATTATTATCAATATTAATCTAAATCAAAAGGAATTGAAAGAGGAATTGAAAGAGCTATGCTTGGAATATCACATCTCACTCAAGTGAAAGAAGGAATCTGGAGTTCTGACCTCTGTCGCTGTTCCAGAGTCAGGGACCATGTCTTGTTTGTCAAGGCATCGAAAATCAGATGGGCTGGACATGTAATGCGATTTGGAGACGACTGCTGGACTAGAGCCATTACCGACTGGATCCCACGGGATGTCAAAAGATCATGCGGCCGCCCACCTACAAGACTTCTTGTCAAGACTCTGAACAAACGGTTTGAGGCTCTTTGTATTCCTGAAGCAAACAGATGCCATTGGGCCACACTGGCACTTGATAGGGTCAAATGGAAATGTTACTGGTGCCTGCTCAAGCAAATTGATAAATAACGGGATCTCAATTGATCAAGTGATTATTATTATTTCATATTGTCATTTCTAAAGCAGAGTTAGCCACGTAAAAGTAAGTGCCTTAACCTGTGCAATATCTTTCTAGTCCACCTATTTCAAACTTTACTGAAAATTGTTCTTTGCTGCAGGTGCAGGAGTACAATAAATAGAACAGTATCTAACACTGGAAATGCCATTCTAGCTTTTTTTCACACAATGCAGAGGTCAAGTTAACAGCAGATTGAACTTTGCTTGTTACTAGGGCCTCTGTACCTACATCTTGATTTGGACAGCCTACAGTGCTATTCCACATGACTATTTTCAATTAATTATTTATAATCAAGTGCAACTTATGAAATATCTTTGGAAATAACTTGAATTATATTAATTTTGGTCTCATATTTTACATACTTTCAGTGGGATATATGACACAACCCTTAAGCATAAAAGCACAAATGCATACTGACTCACAACACATATTTAGCACATGAAACAACAAACATGACTGACTCCAGTTTGTGCATTATAAGATGGAAATATTTAAAATAAATATACAGAAATTTTCTAACATACATTGTGATGTCAGAATATTGGTTAATTTATTAGCTCCAGTCACAGATACAACATGAAGAGTTAAGTTCACAAAAGAAAACATTTAGGTTTAAATTCCCAGCTTAGTTACCCCTTATAATTATCTGCTCTAGCCTTTACTTTCTGGTTTGCTATCCTCATTTTGTTTGACTAATACTTTACCATTTGCATAATGCTTCCAAAGAGCAAAGATGGCTTGATATTGAATTTTTCTGAACCTTATAACTGTATTTTCATAAATTATTTATTATAGACTATTTCAGTCCATGTCAGTAGCAAAACCTGTATATCAGAAATGCCAAAACTGATGCAAAGATTCATTATTTTTATATAGATAGAATCTTACTTTCCTATGTGCCAAATCCATTGTTCTAGGTGTAAATATTTAAATGCTGGAAAGATAATATATGACTTGCTTTCAATGATTTAAGGAATGGGAAGAGAAAATATTTTTTAATATAGTTCAAAAAGTGATAAAATTATTTTTTAAACTGGAAAAAGGATGATTATAAAATATTAATATTTAGAAAGGTAAGGAAAAAAAATGAGATGAACTGTTCTTTGAATGATGTATAGGGAACCCAGGACTGGGATATTAGCTTAAGGTACTGGAGTAGTTTTTGTTTGTTTCCTTGTATGTTTTGAGTCCACACTTACACAATGCCAGTGCTTGAGTTTACTACTGGCTCTGTGCCCAGGGATCACTCCTGGTAATACAGAGAGGACCATATGTGAAGAGGGGATAAAGTGAGGATGGCCACATCCAAAGCAATCACCTTAATCACTATACTACTCTCTCTGGCTGCAGATTAAGCTATTTTAAGAGAATATTATCAAATAAAAAGTGAAAAGCAAAAGTAAAAATTTCAAAATAAAATGGAAGGATAACTGCCACTTCTATTATTTTGAATGTTTCTTCACTTGATCACTTGAATCCCATTATTCATGAATTTGATCGAGCGGGCGCAATAACATTTCCATTGGACCCTATCACATGCTAATATAGTCCAATAGCATCTGGTTGATTCAGGAATATGAAGAGCCTCAAACCGTTCCTTCAGGGTCCTGACAAAGAAGTCTGACCTTCTTGTAGGTGGAGAGCCACGTGGGATCCAGTAGGTAACAGCTCTAGTCCAGCGGTCGTCTCCAAATTGCATTACATGTCCAATCCATCTGATTATCGATGCCTTAGTAAATGAGGCAGCGTCCCTTACTCTGGAACAGCAACAAAGGTTGGAATTCCTGATTCCTTCTTTCACTTGAGTGAGGCGTGTTTTTCCACGCATAGATCTTTCGATTTGTCTTTGGGAGACCCGAATAGCATTATCTTCCTGCTTTTGTAGGGCCCAGTTCTCTGAGGCATATGTTAATGCAGGAAGAACAGTGGAGTCAAAGAGATGTGCCCAGAGCCAGAGGTTCTTTGTCCTTTTAGCTATTTCTTCTATGCCTTTGAAGGCATGCCATGCTGCTCTCTTCCTCCTGCGCAGCTCAGGTTTAGGTCTTTTATCATGTCGACTTCTCGACCTAGGTACACATAACTTCTGCATTCAGAGATGTCTGTTCCATTGAGAGTGAATGGGACTACTGAAACTAGTTCATTTTTCATGAACATAGTTTTCTTCTGATTCAGCTGTAGACCTATCTTTCCACATTCACGGTCAAAGTCAGAGTGCATTTGTGCCGCTTGGCTAATGTTTGGTGTTATTAGAACGATGCCATCAGCGAAGTGGAGGTGGTGTAGTTGCCGACCATCTATCTTCACTCCCATTCCTTCCCTTTCTAATTGTTGCGTGATGTTCTCGAGGGTGACGCTGAAGAGTTTTGGTGAAATGGTATCACCCTGCTGAACCCCCACAATTGACGCCAATGATCACGTCCTTGTAGAATGGTGAGATCCTGTTGGCGAATCCTTAATACAGCTCACAAAATATCTTGATGTATTGGGTTTGAACACCCTGTTTGGCTAGGGCTTCGACGACTGCTTCAGTCTCCACAGAATCAAAGGCTTTATTTAAATCAATGAACGTGAGACAGAGCGGCATCTTGTACTCGCTACAAACCTCAATGAGCTTGGTTACCATGTGGATATGGTCGATTGTGCTGAATCCTTTCCAGAAGCCAGCTTGCTCGCATGGTTGGCCTTCATCTAGTGTTCTGCCAATCCTGTTCAGGATGACTCGAGTGAACAGCTTGTAGATGATGGACATACAGGCAGATGTGGCGATAGTTGCCAATGTCATGAAAGTCTCACTACTTGAAGAGTAGAACTGTCCTGCTGGTTTTCCATTGGGAGGGCACTTTGCATTCGGACAGGAAGTATGTGAAGAGCCGAGCTAGTGTATTGATGAGTACTGAAGGCAGATTCTTCAGGTGTTCGGGTCTGACTTTGTCTGGGCCTGGTACTTTACCCTTCTTTACCGATGAAATGGCATGTCGGATTTCAGAAGGGAGAACGTTGGAAATGACATATCCATCCTGTGGAATTAGGTATGTGGGCAGGTGAACATGGCCATCAAAGAGATTTGAGTAGAAGTCCTGGATAATATTCTCCATTGCCTTTCTGGAAGATGTGACAGATCCATCAGGACGCCGGAGGGCAGTCATCTTGGTCTTATAATTGGTGAAGGACAGGCTGGCAATGCGAATGTTTTTCCAGCTTCTGCTGCATCTTCCAGTATTTCTGCTCTTCTGTCTTTGAGGTCTTCATTTATCACTTCTCTGCATTGCTTTGCAAGCTTGGATATTAGCATTTGTCACCTGAGGCTTGCGCTTGCCATGCTGGTGAATGAGCTTGAGAGTTTCTGAAGACAGGCGCCCTTTGTGCATTTCTCTCTCTCAGCTTTCTTTGCACAATCATGGAGGTACTGAACCAGTCAGTTGTATTCTTCATTAATGTTGTCAATGATGGTATCTTCCCATGTTGCTGCTATGGTGCCAAAAGAGTTCCCAGTTGGTGGTCGTTCTGGGAGTTCTATTCTTAAACTTTGCAGGCTTTTCTCCCCATTGCAGGAAGTAGAATTTTGCATGAAGGAGATGGTGGTCCGATCCTGTTTGTATTTGGGGATGACAGCAACATCTGTCAGACAAAACCGTCGATTGAAGATGATGTGGTCAATTTCATTGTGGAACTGTCCACCAGGAGATTCCCATGTCCAACGTTTTGTTTCAGCTTTCTGTAACTGTGAGTTCCCATGAATGGTCTTGGTGGACATGATGAACTCAGTCTCTCACCCCTGTTTGTTCCATTCTAGGCCATGAGTCCCAATGTGGAGTTCTTCAGCCGATCTTCTCCGTCCTATCTTGGCATTAAAATCACCAACTATTATCTTGTAGAAGGTGTGATCTTTTTTTATAGAAATCCTCTAGTTCCATGTAGAATTATTCAATTTCATCCTCCTTGCATGTGGATGTTGGTGCATAAACAATAAGATAGAAATTGCCAGGCTTCGGCAAAAGGTGGAACTACAACCCCAGAAGTCCGAGCGAAAGTAAATGGACATTTTGAACTGTCTCACTGGCCTATATCCGCCCCAGGTATTCTCCATGGGGTGTGCTGCTGGCCTGGAGGATGGCCGCGCTCAAGCAGCCGCTTTTAATACAAAAAATAGGAAACTCAACAAAAAGGGAATGTAATACCCTCAAGAAAAAAATAAACAGTACACTAGAGGAATTTATCCCAAAACACCGCAACACCATGGGGAAACAACGCAGATCCCCTGTTCCAAAAAACAGATGTAAAATGAGAAAAGAAATGAGAACTAAGCAAATAGAAATATCATCGCTTAAAAACTAGTAGATGAAATGAAAAAAACAAATAGGGTATCTCAATAGCAGGATGACAGCAGTGGAAGAGAGAATCAGTGAGACTGAAGATAAGCTTCAGAAATCACTCAGAGAACTACATAAGATGAAAAAAGACCGGAAAATGGATCAGCAATGGAACAGAGAACAATGGGATGAAGCCAGGTGGAACAACATAAGAATCATCAGAGTCCCAGAGTGACAGGAAAGTAACCCCAAGGAAATTAAGACAGTTAAAAATATCCTGGCTGAAAAGTTCCCCAAGTTATAGGATGAAGGCATCCAGATCCAAGGAGCCCGACGCGTAACAGCAAGAAGAGACCCCAATAGAAAGACCCCAAGACACATCGTAGTCAAAGTAATGGATGCCATAGACAGAGACATAATTCTTCAGGCAGCAATATCAAAGAAGGAAATTGTATACAAAGGAGCATCCATTCGACTTTCAGCAGACTTCTCAGAAGACACCCTCCAAGCCCGAAGGCAGTGGTGGAGAAAATAGTAAAAAAACTTAATGAAATGAATGCCTCAGCAAGAATTCTTTATCCAGTAAACTCTCACTCAGATTTGAAGGACAGATATACAACTTCTTGGATAAACAACAGCTTAGGAACTTTGTAAAATCAATACCAAGCATAAAAGAAGGACTGAAAGATCTACTATAAGATGAGACATAACCCAAAACAACAACCAACATATACAGAAAGATGGTACAAAATCCCATGACAATAATCTCTCTCAATGTCAATGGTCTAAATGCACAGGTTAAGAGACACAGCAAAAAATATTAAGTGGAGCAAAGAAAGCCTCTTCAACAAATGGTGCTGGGGAAAACTGGGCAGCTACATGTAAAAAATGAACTTAGACCTCCTTCTAACGCCATGCACAAAAAGTCAGATCAAAATGGATTCTAGATCTCAACATCAGACATGAATCTATAAGGTACATCGAAGAAAACATAGGAGAAACGCTCTACGACATCGAAACAAAAAGTATCTTTAAAGATGACACACCACTGACCAAGCAAATGGAAGCAAAGTTAAACAAATGGGATTATATAAAACTAAAAAGCCTCTGCACCTCAAAAGAAACGGTGACCAAGATACAAAGACAATCCACAGAGTGGGAAAGGATATTCACCCAATACCCATCTGACAAGGGGTTAATATCCAGGATATATCAGGCACTGGTAGCACTCCACAAGAAAAAACAGCCAACCCCATCAAAAAATGGGGAGAAGAAATGAACAGAAACTTCCAAAAAAGAAGAAAATCGAATGGCCAAAAGGCATATGAAAAAGTGTTCTTCATCTTTAATCATCAGGGAGATGCAAATCAAAACAACAATGAGGTACCATCTCACACCACAGAGACTGGCACACATCCAAAACAGCAAGAACAACCAGTGCTGGCGTGGATGTGGGGAAAAAGGGACTCTGATCCACTGTTGGTGGAGTGCCGACTGGTACAGCCCTTTTGGAAAACAATATGGGCATTCCTCCCAAAAACTAGATATTGAGCTCCCATTTGATCCAGCAATAGCACTCCTGGGAATATACCCTAGAGACCAAAAACACATAGCAGAAACACTATCTGTGCTTCTTTATTCATCTCTGCGCTATTCACTATAGCTAGAATCTGGAAACAACCTAAATGCCCGAGAACAGAGGGACTGGCTAAAGAAACTGTGGTTCATCTGCACTATGGTTGTCAGAAAAGATGACATTATGAAATTTACCTGCAAATGGAGGGACATGGAGACTATCATGCTGAGTGAAATTAGTCAGAAGGAAAAGGACAGATATAGAATGACTGCATTCATTAATATGACATAAATAGATACCAGTGTTTTACTAAATGTGGGAAATGGTAATGGCAGATTAAGACTCACCATTGAATATACACAAAGAGACTTAAGTGATAAACTCTAAATACCTGCAGGGCTAGCCACAATGTGTAAAATAAAAGGCTGAGAGATGCAGAGACAGAGAGAGAGACAGAGAGAGAAATAGAGGAAACTGGGGTACCTGCTATTAAGGCAGCATGGGGGGTGGACAGGAGGGGGTGGGGTACATTGGTGGTGGAAATGGGGCACTGGTGGAGGGATGGGTGCTGTTATACTGTATTACCAAGAACCAATTATGATCACCTTTGTAATTGTATGTTTCACTGTGGTATAATAAAAATAAAAAAAAGGAAAAAAAAAAAGAGACACAGAGTGGCAAAATGGATCAAAAAATTGAATCTGACATTCTGCTGCCTTCAAGAAACACACCTGAACAATCGAAGCAAAGGCAGGCTTAAAATAAAAGGCTGGAAAAAAAATCCTTCACTCAAACAACCCATTGAAAAAGGCTGGTGTAGTCATACTGGTATACCACAACATACACTTCATGCTGAAGAAGGTCAGAAGGGACAGTGAAGGTCACTTCTTATTAGTCAAGTGATGCATATATCAGGAAGAAATCATGCCATTAAACACTTATACACCCAATGAGAGGCCAGAAAAATACCTAAAACAACTACTAATAGACTTCAAAGAAGACATTGACAGCAACACAATTGTAGTTGGAGACTTCAACACTGCTCTATCAACCCTGGATAAATCAGTAAGATTGAAACTTACCAAGGAAATTCTGGCCCTAAAAGAAGAGATGGAAGAAAGAGGGCTGGTAGACACATACTGAGCATTTCATCCCCAAAAAGCTGAATACACTTTCTTCTCCAGTGCACATGGAACATACTCCAAAAATAGATCACATGATGAGCCATAAATCATACCTACATAAAATCTAGATAGAAATTGTGCCAACTATTTTTTCAACCATGATGCTCTGAAAATAGAAGTTAATTGTACACAAAAAACGGAGACCAATACCAAGTACCTGGAAACTAAACAGCTCACAGCTGAACAACCAGCAAGTCATAAAAGAAATCAAAGAGGAAATCCAAAGATTCCTGGAAACAAATGAGACTCAACATAATCTTCTCCATGTCCATCCATTTATAGGCAAATTTTATAACTTCATTTTTCCTAACAGCTGCATATTATTCCATTGTGTAGATGTACCAAAGCTTCTTTATCCAGTCATCGATTTTCGGGCACTCTGGTTGCTTCCAGATTCTGGCTAATGTGAATAATGCTGCTATGAACATAAAAGTAGGGATGGTGTTTCCGCTGCATATTTTTGGTTTCCCAGACTAGATTCCCAGGAGTGGTATGGCTGGGTCAAATGGGAGTTCAATTTCTAGTCTTTGGAGGAAAGTCCATATTGTTTTCCAGAAAGGCTGTACCAGCCGGCATTCCCACCAACAATGGATGAGTGTCCCCTTTTCCCCACATCCACGCCAGCACTTGTTATTCTTGCTCTTTGAATATGTGCCAGTCTCTGTGGTGTAAAGTGGTATCTCATTGTTGTTTTGATTTGCATCTCTCTGATGATTAGTGATGATGAGCATTTTTTCATATGTTTTTTGGCCATTCGAATTTCTTCCCTTGCTGAAGTTTCTGTTCATTTCTTCTCCCCATTTTTTGATGGGGTTGTTTGTTTTCTTCTTGTAAAGTTCTACCAGTGCCTGATATAATTGTCGAGGGTACTAATGCCAACCTAGAACTGAGCATTAAATAGAGGCAAAAGGATACACATGCCAACCTCTTAATGTATGTTCTGTAATCCATAGTCTGGAAGGGAAGGAAAAGAGAAAGAGAGAGAAAGGGGAAAGAAATAAAGAACCTGCCATGCAGGGGGCTGGGGAAGGGGGAGGTAACCGGGACTTTGGTGGTGGGAGATGGGCACTGGTGGAGGGACGGGTGCTGGAAAGCTGTATGACCAAAACCCAAACATGAACTTTTTAATTGTATATCTTTTATTTGTATATCTCACGGTGGTATAATAAAATACTTAAAAAAATAAATTATTTAGAATAGAGTTTGGCACAAATAGGACCAAATAAATGCTTCGGAAAATATCACCTGAACCCATCTTGTCCAATATGGATAATACATGATGAAATAAAAATTATTTTGCTGTAAAAAAAGTATCTTTAAAGACGACACACAACTGAACAAGCAAATGGATGCAAAGATAAACAAATGGGATTATAAAGTTGAAAAGCTTCTGCACCTCAAAAAGAAATGGTGACCAAGATACAGAGATAATCCACAGAGTGTGAAATGATATTCACCCAAGACCCATCTGACAAGGGGTTAATATCCAGCATATATCAGGCACTGGTAGCACTTCACAAGAAAAGTACAGCCAACCAACCCCATCAAAAAATGGGGAGAAGAAATGAACAGAAACTTCCAAAAAGAAGAAATTCAGATGGCCAAAAGGCATATGAAAAGTGATCTTCATCTTTAATCATCAGGGAGATGCAAATCAAAGCAACAAAAGGTACCATCTCACACCACAGAGACTGGCACACATCCAAAACAGCAAGAACAACCGGTGCTGGAGTGGATGTGGGGGAAAAGGGACTCTCATCCACTGTTGGTGGGAGTGCTGACAGGTCCAGCCCTTTTTGTAAAACAATATGGGCATTCCTCTGAAAAACTAGATATTGAGCTCGCATTTGATCCAGCAATAGCACTCCTGGGAATATACCCGAGAGACCAAAAACATATAGCAGAAACACTATCTGTACTTCTTTATTCATCTCTGTGCTATTCACTATAGATAGAATCTGGAAACAACCTAAATGCCAGAGAACAGAGGACTGGGTAAAGAAACTGTGGTTCATCTACAGTATGGAATACTATGCAGCTGTCAGAAAAATGAATTTTACCTGCAAATGCATAGATGTGTAGACTATCATGCTGAGTGAAATTAGTCAGAAGGAAAAGGACAGATATATAATGACTGCATTCATTTATAGGATATATATAGATACCAGTGTTTTACTAAATGTGGGAAATGGTAATGGCAGATTAAAACTCACCATTGATTATACACAAAGAGACTTAAGTGATAAACTCTAAATATCTGCAGGGCTAGCAGCAGTGTGTAAAAGAAGAGGGAGAGAGATGCAGAGATAGAGAGAGAGACAGATGAGAAAGAGGAAACAGGGCTACCTGCTATTGAGGCAGCCTGGGGGGGCGGGAGGGGTTGGTGTACATTGGTGGTGGAAATGTGGCACTGGTGGAGGGGTTGGTGCTGGAATACTGTATTACCAAGAACTAATGATGAACACCTTTGTAATTGTATGTCTCACAGTGGTATAATAAAAAATTGAAAAAAAAAAGATATTGCCAGTAGTGGGCCACATCTCTTCAAGTGTAATCGCCCTATCCGGTTTGTTAGGTATTCAAATGAATCAATGTTGAAGGCCATATTCATGTTGACAAGGACACTTACGCCAGCAATGGCTCTTTCATTGCATGTTCCAAGGAACAATTCTTTTCCAGTGTCAAATACAGCATGATGTGACTGATGCCTCCTCGCCTCATTCATACTAATGATGTTGTCCTTGATCTTTTGCACTTGCACCATCAGATCCTCAAATTTTTCTTATAAATATAAATATAAACCATTATTTACAATCAAGTTTTCAACTCAGCATTTCTCATAATCCCAGTAATCCATGCTGTTTTGAACTGGAGAAATAATCTTTACATTTTAGAGATTTATGCACTATTTTCAGTACTTTTAAAATATTTTGATCACTTGTATTCTTTTTGTTGGTGTTCAGATTATGAGTCACAGCCAATGATGCTCAGAGCTTACTCCTAACACTGTGCTAAGGGATCACTCCTGCTGGTGCTAGGAATCATAATGGTATGCCAAGAATTGAACCTAGGTCCACTCCATGCAAGGCGAGCACCATACCCACTGTACTATTGCTCTGGTTTTCACTTGTGCTATTATTATCACTGGTATCACTTGCATTCCCGTTGTTCCCGATTTGCTTGAGTTGACAACAGTAATGTCTCCATTCATTGGAAATGAAGTCCATTATTGTTACTGTTTTTGGCGTATAAAATACACCACGGGTAGTTTGCCAGGCTCTCAGTATTTATTCTTTGCCTAGACTTAATCACTGAAATCATAAATTCGATGTGCTATTAAAATGAATGCTAAAGAACAAAACTGCTTTAGAATGCAATTAAAACCCAACTCTAAGTAGTCTTTTAGATCTTTGAAATGAAACCACAATTTGGGACGTTAGATCTACATGTTCTCCCAAACACCAATACATATATGGCTTCCAAAGTACTGTCTTTGAAATCATTTCAATGTTTTAGCCAAGGTGTATAGAGTATTAGAAACTCAAATCTGAATGTTGAATACACCAATTTATTTAGCTTCTGTGAATCTTTGTTTTGTACAAAATGATACTCTTGGTGTTTTTGCGGGTTTTATGAGTCTCTGAACTATAAGCTTGGTCCTTAGTAAGTATTCACTCTACCCTAAACTATGCACATTTGCATTATCTCTACATCGCATAACAAAATGAGATAAGTATCTCCAGAAACCACTAAATAACATTTAGATTATTGGTGATATGTTCTCTTTTCTTTTGTACTATGATTTCTCATCAGAGTTTCTATCTAATGACCCTTTACTACACATTCACACACACATACATTTCTTGGTGTATAGTAAAAGAATTGTTACCTTTACTTAATGTCCTGTAAAAAGCTTTAATTTTACTAAACAGTCTGAATAATTTTATGTTTTTTGATATAAAATATTATATTAAATGCTTCAATATCACTCCTCACTCAAGTGAAAGAAGGAATCCGGAGCTCTGACCTCTATCGCTGTTCCAGAGTCAGGGACACTGTCTTGTTTGCCAAGGCATCGAAAATCAGATGGGCTGGACATATAATATGATTTGGAGACAACCGCTGTACTAGAGCCGGTTCCAACTGTATCCCACGGGATGTCAAAAGATCACGTGGCCGCCCACCTACAAGATGGCAAGACTTCTTCGTCAAGACCCTGAGCGAACCGTTCTAGGCTCTTTTGCATTCCTGAAGCAAACCAAATGTCATTGGGCTACACTGGTATGTGATAGGGTTAAATGGAAATATTACTGGCGCCCGCTCAAGCAAATCAATGAATAACGGGATGTCAAGTGACCAAGTGATATAAAATATACGGAAACTGAGGTCCCATGTATTTAAATAACTGACCAAAGTCAAACGGAGACAGCTGTAGTAATGTTGGGAACTGGTACATGTGAGAACATGCTCTTTTTGCTGCATTTAATAATTTTGAAAGATATTAGAACTTATCAGCATGGGAAGAAAGAAAACTAAAAGCAAATTTTGTTTCGTGGGTGGTTTTGTTTAGGGAAATTATAGAGAATAGCATTTCAAGTAAATATATCCTTTAAAGAGGGAAAGGAGAATAAAAGCACTTTCCAAAAACCAGCAAAACCTATCAAAGAAAGTAATCTCTTTCACTGAACATGCTTTAGAAGCAGTCCTACAGATGTCAACTCAAATAGAATAATTAGTGTAAGAGCTTCAACATTAGATACCACATGATGGTGATATTAATCTTATGTATTTAATGAAATAACATCTCCTGTTTTAAACAGATATTTGACAACCTGGTGACAGTACCTATCTGTTCTGCAGGCCATTTAATTAAAAACTAACATTTAAGGAATCCTATTTTGGTCACCAAATTAAAAGATTCTGTTTAAATCATGTGGTTTACACAGCAGTTTCTTGATGTCAAATTATCTCTTGTAGTTAATAAGTGTTTTTTGTCATTTGGGGATGGGCTATGATTAAAGTACTACCAACTTCTCATTCTAAACTCATATTATTATTTTACTTTGTTATTAACTGAATGTTTACCTCCACTTTCAAATAATTCTTTCTTAAAGTAACGTGCAATATAGTGGACCAAGAGTTAGTACAGTGGTTAGGGTGCTTACTTTAAGGGCAGTCAACCCAAGTTCAATCCCTGTTTTCCCCCAGAGTTTCACTGGATATGCATGAACACAAGTCAGGAGTAAGTTCTGAGAATGACCAATTAAAAAATCTAAAATGATATAAATATATATGTACATATTATTATACCAATATACAAGGTCAAGTGAAGCATATATCGGGAGGTCTTGTCAAAGGTTGAAATTATCACAAACGTGTGGGAGTCAGAGTTTAGGTAAGACAGAAAATGGAACAGGGTGCTAATAATAGTCGAGGGTACTAATGCCAACCTAGAACTGAGCATTAAATAGAGGCAAAAAGGATTCACATGACAACCTTTTCATGTATGTTCTGTAATCCATAGTCTGGAAGGGAAGGAAAAGAGAAAGAGAGAGAAAGGGAAAGAAATAAAGAACTTGCCATGGAGCAGGGCTGGGGAAGGGGGAGGGAACTGGGGATGTTGTTGGTGGGAGATGGGCACTGGTGGAGGGACGGGTGCTGAAACACTGTATGACCAAAACCCAAACATGAACTTTTTAATTGTATATCTTTTTTATTTGTATGGAGATGGGCACTGGTGGAGGGACGGGTGCTGAAACACTGTATGACCAAAACCCAAACATGAACTTTTTTAATTGTATATCTTTTTTATTTGTATATCTCACGGTGGTATAATAAAATACTTTAAAAAATCTAAAATGCTACTATTAGATAACATCTAATATTTCAGTTTGCATTTAATTAATATATATACTTTTCAGTTAAAACTTAAGTAATGCTATTTTTTTTAATTTTTAATGAGACAAATTCTCACAAGTATTTATAATAGACTGAAAATAAGGCTAGAGAGTGTTAATTTGTCTGGCCTCTGATTCCTTTCCTTTGTCTCTCTAAGAGATGCCTCACGAGGCTTTCTAAACCTATAAAAGTGTTTATTCGTATTTTATGTAAGTTAATCTGGCTATTTCTTTTAAAAATACTGTTTTTGAAAATGCCTGAGAAAAAGTTTGACCAACTGTACCCATTATTGTTTTACTTCATAGGAAACAGAAAGTGAACAGGAGAGAAGGGAAACTATTTGTGAAATTTGCGTTATGTTTATGTTTAAGCTATGTAAAAGTAAAAGAAGACTTAAACTTATTATCAGTTACTCTTGTCTGGCGCAAGAAGATGTAATCTAAAATTTTCATGCTCATAATTTTAATTTATTTTATTTTCTAACAATGCAAATAAAATAATGCATTTTATGTTAATGCATTGCAGTCTTTAAAATAATTATATAGCTATATAACTTGGATCTTTAGCTCTGAATCATCTCTTTTGGTGGTGCTGGGGAACCTTACACAGTGCTAGGGATTGAATCAGGTTTGTCCACATCCAAGTCTTTGCTCCTGTTTTATCTTTTTTGCCCCAGGAATATGAATAATTTAATAGAGTGTACCTTTTTCACTGATCTACTTTAATTCAACAGAAAAACTTTAAATAGCAGATAACTCAAATCTAGTTTAGCAGTCAAGAAGAATAATGCCTAATCCGTATTCAGTGTGTAAATGGCATATTCAATGATTACTTCTTTCTCATTAAGAATATGTTCAATTATGCCACAGATAGAACACTGTTTGGCTTAATGAGGAATTAAAATGAGAAGAATTAGATTTTGACTAGAATCTCATGGGTCTTAATAGATTGATTAACGTGGGTGTGGAAATTTTATTTATTTATAGTTCTAATCAAGACTCTTCATTCTTAGGAAATTTAAAAAGATTAAATCACATTATTATTTTAATGACTTGCTATTTGCTCCATTTTTTTTCTCCTTTCATGAATACTATCTACTAAAATATGTAAGACAAATTCTTACTGTTAAAACACTACACTTTATTGCTTTTTTAATAATTAAGAAAAATACAGATTTACTAATATTTATGGATGCTTATAATTTTCTAGAAAGTGTTTATTAATTTAACATATTTCTCTTGGGAAATCTTCCATAGTCTGTGATTTAGTCATTACTATTACATATACAGGGAAATTAGCTCAGTGAAAACACAAAGAAATATTGCACAAAGTAACAGAACATTTGCAGAATTTTAATATGACATCAAGTATCCTCACTGTTTTGTGAAAATACCCTCTAGGACACCTAGATGTGTAACTGTGATGAAGTTTTTACTTACACTCGGATTAGGTTTTATCATGCAGCACAATTACTTTTAACAAAGAAAGATTTTCTTTAGTGATAGATACTGGGCCAAATAAGGAGAGCCCAGAAGAAAATGATTGTGGTCTCCCTGAAATGAAGTATTCAAAGACAGAAATTAAAAGCATCACAGAGGTCAAATGATAGCACAATGGGTAGGTGCTTGCCTAACACGGCCAATCAATCTGGTTTGGATCCCTGGCACCTGATATGGTCCCCAGAACTCACCCTAAGGCAAAGCCAAGAGTAAACCCTGATCGCTACCAGGTGTGGCACTCAAACAAGTCACACATTCACAACCATGAAAGATGATGTGAAGTGTAGAATATCTACAGTTTCATGATATAAAGTGTCCATTCCAAGGGTCATAAGAGAGGCCTCCATGAACTGAGCATAATGCAAAACAGTATGCAAGTAATTGAGGACCTCAGTCCTACAACCAAAAGTATCCCAACTTTGTCAAAAATATAAGGTGGGGCCAAAAAGCAATAACACAGAGGGTAGGGCATTTGCCTTGCATGTGGTCAACCTGGGTTGGATTCCCGGCATCTCATATGGTCCCCGAGCACCGCTAGGAGTAAATCCTGAGTGAAGAGCCAGGAGTAACCCCTAAGCATTTCTGGGTGTGACCCAAAAAAAAAAAAAAAAAGTTAACTTGAAGAGTGGGTTATTGAAAAGTGGGCTCTTCTATTTAACTTTCCAATAAGACATAATGCCAACTCCCCAATTTCAGGATAAGAGTGGAGAGCAAACTTTGTTATACCTAGGATTCTTTCATACAGAACATTAATTAATTGATACATATTCTTTTATACTACTGTGTGTGTAGTATTTATATTTTTAAATATGGATTTTGACAGAAAAATAATACAGGTCTAAGTCAGAATTTATTTAGACTAAATATTTTTGGGTTCACGCCTTGCAGATATCAGAGCTAACTCCTGGCTCTGCTTAGGAATTCCCCTGGCATACTTAAGGGACCATATGGGGTAAAGTTTAGCCATGTACAAGGCACAAATCCTGCCTGTTGGATGCTATCTCTCCACCTTCTATTGACATGATTTTTCTTCAGCTGTTTCAATGTATCCGCCTACTCCTCTAAGGAATTTAAACACTGGTTCATGACAATTTTATTTATTGTTCTTTACTGAGCATGTCTTTTTCTGTTCTGAGTTCACTTGTCTTCCCATTGTTCATCGATTTGCTCAAGCAGGCACCAGTAATGTCTCCATTCATTGGGAATGAGGTCCATTATTGTTACTGTTTTTGGCATATTGAATACACCATCATCGGTAGCTTGCTAGGCTCTGTCATGAATCTGGGTTCATCCCAGGGGGCCCAGTCTTTTCCTATCTCAGACCATCAACCATGCAGGGCCAAAGGGCCTGGGTGTAGATAAGCCTGTCTCCTGTTTGCCACCTGCTGACATAGCCAGGCACCTCAGCCACACCTGCAACAACTTAAGGGGTTCTGTGAGTTACCATGACTTATCATACTACTTTATAAGCAACCTTAAAACTTAGTATTCAAAATTTAGTAGATGTGTGAAGTATTTTTCTGATCTTCTAGGTGATAATATTTTTTTAAAAAATTTGTTTGCTATTTTATATATTACATATAGCCACATGAATCATTTCAAAATTAATGTGTTATATGTATATATTTAGAATTCTTAAAATGAGAATACATGTATGCAACTATTAAGTATTTTCCAATTAAACTTAAATAATCTAAGCACTATAGATAATTTCAAATGCTTAAAGATTAGGTAAGAGACTGATAAAATCTATGATGAATAAATCTTGATATATAGCACTTTAAAATAATTGTATTGGGTTAAAACTTATTACATATTACAGAAAACAGTTGTTTTTTCAGCAGAATAATAAACTGTTTTATGGATAGGATGAGTAAGATTTTTTATCAAATGTGTATCTTAAAAATCCATTAAGAAAGTGATGGCTGAAAATATAGTTTTCCAAACAAAACTAAAATAAAAAGCACTATGCAATGTTTTGGTATCTGCATTTCGTACTCAATTCCATTTTTAATTTATATCTATGGTTGGTTAAAAACCTGACTTCCTATTGCTAACAAAAAATGATGTACCTGGAAAAGAATCTCATGTATTTATTGTTCTTACCATCATATATTTTATAAGATTAGCAAGTCTTATTTTTGTATAAGTATAAACACACCTTTTATTTAATGATTATTTACAGGCAAATTATACATCTATATATTATAAATCCATTGACAGCATTTTGTAATACGCTTTGTAGAGCTTTTGGTAAAACAAATCTTCTTGCTTCCATGTATGGTTATTAATGTTTTTTTGTAGTCAAACAATATTGTCATATATTTGTTATATATTAAACTAGAAGGGTTCTTTCAGGGTCAAGAGCGGCTCTTCATACGCTACCTGTCTGAATGCAAGGTGCCCTCCCAATGGAAAACCAGTGGACAGTTCTACTTTTCAAGAAGGGAGACATTCAAGACATTGGCTACTATCGCCCCATCTGCCTGTTTTCTGTCATCTACAAGCTGTTCTCTTGAGTCATCGTGAGCAGGATTGGCAGAACACTAGATGAAGTACAAAAATGAGAGGAAGTTGGCTTCTGAAAAGAATTCAGCACAATAGACCATATCCAAACGGTAACCAATCTCATTGAACTTTGTAGGAAATTCAAGATGCCACTCTGTCAAACGTTCACTGATTTAAAGAAAGCCTTTGATTCTGTGGAAAATGAAGCGGTCATTAAAGCAGTAGCCAAAAATGAGCCTTCAAACCCAATATGTCAAGATCCTTCACGAGCGGTATTATGGATTCAACACCAGGATCTCACCATTCTACAAGGAAGTGATCATCAATGTCAAAAGAGGGGTTCGACAGGGTGATACCATTTCACCAAAACTCTTCAGCGCTACCCTCGAGAACATCATGTGACAATTAGAATGAGAAGAAATGGGAGTAAAGATAGATACACCACCTCTGCTTCACTGATGACATCGTTCTAATAACACCAAATATTAGCCAAGCTGCACAAATGCTGGCTGACTTTGACTAAGAATGTGGAAAGACAGGTCTACAGCTGAATCTCAGTAAAACTATGTTCATGAAAAATGAACTAGTTCCAGAGTCCCCATTCACTCTCAATGGAGCAAACTTCTCTGAATGCAGCAGTTATGTGTACCTAGGTCTAGAAGTCAACATGATGAACGACCTAAAACCTGAACTGCGCAGGAGGACGAAACGGCATGGAATGCCTTCAAAAGCATCGAAGAAATAGCTAAAAGGACAAAGAACCTCCAGCTCCGGGCACATTTCTTCAACTCCACCATTCTCCCTGCATTAACATAGGCCTCTGAGACCTGGGCCCTACGAAAGCAGGATGAGAATGCTATTCGTGACTCCCAAAGAGGAATCGAAAGAGCTATGCTTGGAATATCACACCTCACTCAAGTGAAAGAAGGAATCTGAAGCTCCGACCTCTGTCACTGTTCCAGAGTCAGGGACGCTGTCTCATTTGCCAAGGCATCGAAAATCAGATGGGCTGGACATGTAATGCGATTTTAGACAACCTCTGGACTAGAGCCATTACCGACTGGATCCCACGGGATGTCAAAAGATCACGTGGCCGCCCACCTACAAGATGGTCAGACTTCTTCATCAAGACCCTGAAGGAACCATTTAAGGCTCTTTGTATTCCTGAAGCAACCAGATGCCATTGGGCTACCCTGGCACGTGATAGGGTCTAATGGAAATATTACTGATGCCTGCTCGAGCAAATCGATGAAATATGGGATGTCAATTGATCAAGTCAAGTGATTATTATCAAGCTTCTCCACTGATTAGAATTTCCAAGGTTTTGCTCTTGTTCTGTTTAGAACAGAGACTGAGATGATTTTACAAATGGCAGCTTCCCTTACAATGTAAATGTCCTTACCAAAACGATAACCAGTTACTTGATTTCACAAGTCTTGTCTTTTTCCTTCACTGCTTAAAAGCAACTGTGTCAAAATAAGTCTTATGACAAAGAATCACAGTTTGAAATTGTGTATTTTATTGTTCTTTATGTACGTATTCTTTAAATATATCTATATATACTACATATTTTCCTTCTAAGTGTTTTATGTTAATAAATTTTAATTATTATGTAAGAGAATACCATTCTTATCCCTTAAATTTTGATATCATTTTTAATCCAGTCTTGCTGTTTAGTATAGGATTCTATATGAGATTATTTACTACTGTGGACGAGCTGTATTTCCCAAAGATAATGGTTGACATTTAGCCTTAAGTATCTGACTGGGACCTTAATGGAAAAACAAAGTTTTTGATGACTGAACCAAGTTAAGATCAGGCTATCCTAAACTGAGGGTGGACTCTGATTTAGTAACGATGGTGTGTCCTTTAGAAAATGTCCGTTGCGTGCACATTCAGGCAAACCTACATTTGTATGGACATATTCTGAGACTAAAGAGAGGGAAGAGGACAAAGGAGGGATAGAGGGAATGAAACTATTGAAAGACAACAATAGAAATTGAATTAATTAGAAACAAATGAATTAAGTGTGCTCTCAAGCTGGAGAGAGTCTAGAGCTGAAATATGTCAGCAATGTTTCTGCCTTATCAGGATGAAAGGAAGAAGATACTGGAAAAGCAAGCAATGTTGTTGAGATATGGCAGCAGCAGTATGGAATGACAAGGGTGACCATGGAGGTGCCTTCTAATCTGGATGACTCAGGTCCTGCAGGAACTGATGCCAGTAGGTAATCATCGCAGCATTCTTGGAACATAATAAAGGCACTATGGGGACTCACCTTTGTTGCAAACGTGTAAAAGTCTTATCTACCTTCTCCTTTTTTTCCTCCTCTTTAGGAGCCATCTCCTGCCCTTCTCTCTCCCCTCCTCTCTTCTCTCATCCCTTCTTCTTCCATCCTCTCTCCCACCCTCCCGGTTTGAATTTGGTCACACTGTCTACTATATGCAGTCCCTTGCTTTCAATCTTGACTGAGATCAAGGAACTTGCGTGCCTGTGCCAACTCTAACAGTCGGAGAAAGAGAATAGGAAAGAGAATAGGAAAGCACATTCTTAAGGGTGAATTACAGGCTCATAGGAGCCAGGTTGATCAATAAACTCACTCAAGAGCTAATCCCATTGAATTATACTTCCAATGTGAATATAAAGATTTATGACTTAGGCTTCTGTTATCTTACCCTTCCATACAAGAGAAAGGGACATTCTTAAGATTTTCAATCATCCCTCACCTGACAAATTTTTTGGTTTCTAGTACTGAGCTCAGCTCCCAATTTCTTTAGGTCAGCTACATTTTCATGCATTATTGTACTTAATATTGAAGGGTATTATTCTATTGCTAAGATTTGCACAATAAACTGTGGGGCCGGAGCGATGGCCCAGAGGGTAGGGCGTTTGCCTTGCACGCGGCCGGCCCAGGCAGGCCCAGGTTCTATACCCTGCCTTCTCACTGGAATATCTCTCCAGCATACAGACTTCAACAAGAGCTTTCAATAAAAATATTTGTGGATTCTTTTGTTTTATTTTGTTTTAATATCTGGTTTGTCACTACTCTCAAAAAAAAAGAAAGAAAAGAGAAAAATTTCCTTTGTTTAATAATCCTAAAATAAGGATAAATCTATCTTTAAAGTATTCATTATTTCTTAATAGTGTTAAATTCTGTCTGATTATTTAAACAATTCTGTGTAATATTAATATAAAAATAATAAATTCTTCTTATAACCAATAAGTATAACCAATGAATTTCTGATGTTCACCAATATGGCAGAATCCAGAGATTTATGATACCTTAATAGTCAAAGTTTGTGTTTTTTAAATTTTCAAAGCATTTTTCAAACATGTTTGACAAATACATAAGCATTTGGTCTTCATTAATTGCTTGGTCAGAAACAGAATTTACAGTTCACTTTGTTTTATTCAGGCAATAGAGAAAATCTAAGCATCAAAGATGACAAAAAATGAAATCTTTTCTGCTTGCTTAAAAGTTAGTAAAGAAATGATTCACTGACTCATTTCACAGAAGAAGCCAAATTCACAACATTAGCACAGAAGAAGCCAAATTCACAACGACATTAATACATAAAGATTATAAATATTAGTAGTAATTATGAATTATTTAAGCATGCTATAAAGTCTAAAGAAATAGTACAGGGTTGGAGCTGGGTAGTGGATAGGGTATTTGCTTTGCCTGAGGCCAGCCTGAGTTCAATCCACAGTATACTATATGGTCCCTGGAGCATAGCCATGTGAACCCATTAACATCACTAGATGTGGCACAAAATGACCAAAAATAAAAGGAAATAATACAAGGTTGGTGGAATGTTTAACTCCTCCAGATTACAAAGCAAATTCGAATGATCACAAGAGTATTTTACATTTATAATCTTAATATTTTATATAAAAATTAACCAATAAATTCCTGTGGAGGACTTAATATCAATATATAATATCAATATATATTATATTGATAATATATATTGTTAATATCAATAACTTAATATAAATATATATCTTGTATCTATCATCAATATATATCTTGTATCTATCATCTTTCACTATTTATGTATCGGAAATTAATTTACATATGTGGGAAGTAAAATTTCTAAAAAAAATTCAGAAAATAAGCCAGAATACTAAAGTATATAGACAAAATGCAGTTCCTATTTTGTAGAATAGCAATATTTATTTGTTTAAAACAAATAATAGAATCAACACTGATCATGACTGATCCTGAAAAGAATCCCAGAAGCACAGAGACACTACAAATGATTTAGAAGGAAGTCATTATTCTTTGTGGGAATTAGAAATTTAATTCAGAATATGAAATATTCTCTTTAGAGATGAGCTAAGTAATTATCTGATGTCTAAATACAATGTAATACTTAAAAACATAATAATTACTGGTATTGATTCAGTCCAAAATTTTTTGAAATTAAGGGGCATTTCAACATTTTCTGCAGTTTCATATTTGTAGTTGTGTCAATATGTAGCCATAACTGAGTAAAATTATATTATCTGCATTACACCTAAATTACTTGATTTTGCTGATATTTATGATGCCATTACAAGATTATTATTAAGAAATATATAAGGTTACTGTATCAAGAATAATTCATAATATATAATTCAGTTTTATTGAACTGAAAATTGATTTAACGTTTAAAGTTATTTTTCAAACCATGCAGTTTAGTGATATTAAAATATGATTTAATCTAAATCACTTTACTTTAAGTGTCTTCCTGTGGTTCATCAATTTGCTCGAGTGGGCACCAGTTACATCTCCATATGTCCTGTTGCATGATAGTGTAGCCCAAGGGCATCTGCTCGCTCCAGAAAGAAGAGGAGACCAAACCATTCCTTCAGGTCATGGGAATGAGGTCTATATTGTTACTGGTTTTTGGCATATCAAATATGACATGGGTAGCTTGCCAGGCTCTACTGTGCAGGTGGCTTACTCTCAGTAGTATTCTCTCAGTTGTACATTTACTGATGAACCTAAATGAGGAGAGATCAACTTTTATCTTGGGTGGAGCTCTGAGAAGCTGTGGAGTCCAGATGCTGCAGATGGTTGCCCTCATGGTTTTGGGTTCCTCTGGCTTCTTGAGACCATATTAGGAAGGTAGACCAGGACTAGAACCCGCATTCTCTCCTGATGCCTCATGAGTAGTGAGCACAAGGAGAGATGGTAGCAGCTCTGCTCTGTGTATCTGTGTCTCTAGTTCAAGCATACCTGGGCTTGAAAGAGGCTTCACTGTCAGCGAATATAATCTAAATATTATATTAAATTTAACATTAAGTGACCTCTGATAAGATATACAAAATTATAATGAACAGTATTCATATTCAACACATGTTCCTTTAAAACAAACATTAAAGTCAAAAATGGCTATAGATTAAAAACTTTA
Source organism: Cryptotis parvus (assembly GCA_021461705.1). Lineage (NCBI taxonomy): Eukaryota > Metazoa > Chordata > Mammalia > Eulipotyphla > Soricidae > Cryptotis > Cryptotis parvus. The sequence continues at coordinate 88,288 of JAJIBD010031242.1, forward strand.
CTAATAGAATAAATAGTTAAAAGTTAAATTATAAAAAATAAAAACAGTGATCACTGGACAGTGACAATGGATTGGATTCACTATATAGGAGGATTCTTTCATTTTCTCAAAGGGTGTTCATTGGCAAGAGGAAGAGAACATTTTATAAAATGTAGAATATCAACTTAATCTTTCATTATATAATGGATTAAAGCAAGTGACTTCAGGCAAAAAGCTAAAGAAAAACGGAATGAAGCTAAGGAAGATAGGAGGGAGGGAGGAATGGAATAAGGGAAGGAAAAGAAAGAAGGAAAGGAAGGAAGGAAAAGAAGGAAGGAAAGTAAGGAAAGAAGGAGAGAAGGAAGGAAGGAAGAGAGGGAGGGAGGGAGGGAAGGAGGGATGGAGGGAGGGAGGGAGGAAGGGAGGGAGGGAGGGAGGAAGGAAGGAATAAGGGAGGAAGGAAAGGAGGAAAAGAGGGAGGAAGAAAGGAAAGAAGGAAAGAAGGAAGGAAGGAAGAAAGGAAAGAGGAAGGAAGGGAGGGAGGAAGAAAGGAAGGAAAGAGGAAGGAAGGGAGGAAGGGAGGGAGGAAGGGAAGAAGGAAGGAAGGGAGGGAGGGAGGGAGGAAGGAAGGAAAGAAGGAGGGAGGAAGAAGTAAGGAAAGAGGAAGGAAGGAAGGTAGAGAGGAGGAGGGAAGATGGTAGGGAGGGAGGAGGGAAGGGAGGATGGGAGGAAGGAAGGGAGGGAGGGAGGAAGGAAGGGAGGGAGGGAGGAAGAGAGGGAAGGAGAAAGGAAAGGAGGGAGGGAGGAAGGGAAAGGGAAGGAAGGAAGGGAGGGAGGGAGGGAAGAAGGAAAGAAAGATGGGAGAGAGAGGGAGGGAGGGAAGAAGGAAGGAAAGACGGGAGGGAGGAAAGGTGGAAAGAAGAAATAAAAGAAGGGAGGCAGGAAGGAAGGAAAGAAAGAAGGGAGGAAGAAAGGAACTAAGGTAGGGAGGGAGGAGGGAAGGGAAAGAGGAAGGAAGGAAGGAAGGAAGGAAGGAAGGAAGGAAGGAAGGAAGGAAGGAAGGAAGAAAAGAGGAAGGAAGGGAGGGAGGGAGGAAGAAAATAAGCACGGAAGGTAGGGAGGGGGAGGTAGGAAGGAAGGAATGAAGGTGGAAGGAAAGGAGGAAGGAAGGAAGGGAGGGAGGGAAGAATGAAGGAAGGAAGGGAGAAAGGAAGGAAGGAAGGAATTGAGGGAATAAGGATGGAAGGTAGGGAGGGAGGAGGGAAGGGAGGTAGGAGGAAGGGAGGGAGGGAGGAGGGAAGGAATGGAGGGAGGAAGGAAGGGAAGGAGGGAGGAAGGGAGGGAAGGAGGAAAGAAGGAAGGAAGAAGGAAGGAAGGGAGGGAGTAACGGAGGGAGCAAAGAAGGAAGGAAAGATGGGAGGGAGGAAGGGAGAGAAGAAGGAAGGAAAGAAGGAAAGAGGGATGGAGGGAGGGAGGGAAGAAGGAAGGAAGGGAGGAAGAAAGAAACTAAGGTAGGGAGGGAGGAGGAAAGAGTGAGAGGAAGGAAAGAAGGAAGAGAGAAAAGAGGAAGGAAGGGAGGGAGGAAGAAAGGAAGCAAGGAAGGTAGGGAGGGAGGGAGGTAGGAAGGAAGGAATGAAGGTGGAAGGAAGGGAGGTATGAAGGAAGGGAGGGAGGGAGGAAAGAATGAAGGAAGGGAGGGAGGAAGGAATGAAGGAACGAAGGAGGGAAGGAAGGAATTGAGGGAGTAAAGATGGAAGGAAAGAAGGAAGGGAGGGAGGGAGTAAGGGAGGAAGGAATGAAGTAAGGAAGGGAGGGAGAGATGGAGGGTAAGGAAAAGAATGAAGGAAGGGAAAGAAGGAAGGATGGAAGGAAGGAAAGAAGGAAGATAAGAAGGAAGGAAGCAAGTAAGTAAGGAAAAGGCAGGAAAGACAGGACAGGACAGGAAAAGACAGGAAAGTACAGGAAAGGAAATTACAGGAAAGGAAAGTACAGGAAAGTACAGGAAAGGAAAGGAAAGTACAGGAAAGGAAAGGAAAGTACAGGAAAGGAAAGTACAGGAAAGGAAAGGACAGGAAAGGAAAGGACAGGAAAGGAAAGGACAGGAAAGGACAGGACAGGACAGGACAGGACAGGACAGGACAGGACAGGACAGGAAAGGACAGGAAAGGAAGGAAAGGAAAGGAAAGGAAAGGAAAGGAAAGGAAAGGAAAGGAAAGGAAAGGAAAGGAAAGTACAGGAAAGGAAAGGAAAGTACAGGAAAGTACAGGAAAGTACAGGAAAGTACAGGAAAGGAAAGGAAAGGAAAGGAAAGGAAAGGAAAGGAAAGGAAAGGAAAGGAGGAAAGGAAAGGAAAGGAAAGGAAAGGAAAGGAAAGTATAGGAAAGGAAAGTACAGGAAAGGAAAGTACAGGAAAGGAAAGTACAGGAAAGGAAAGTACAGGAAAGGAAAGTACAGGAAAGGCAAGGCACAGGCAAGGCAAGGCAAGGCAAGGCAAGGCAAGGCAAGGCAAGGCAAGGCAAGGCAAGGCAAGGCAAGGCAAGGCAAGGCAAGGCAAGGCAAGGCAAGGCAAGGCAAGGCAAGGCAAGGCAAGGCAAGGCAAGGCAAGGCAAGGCAAAATGGTGTTGGGCAAATCGGTTCCACTATAGTTAAAATTCTAATTGAAACAAATCTTATTGATTTCATTCTCCTTATGTATCAACTGTCACACAACTATATTTTCTTTCAATATTAAAAAGTGAAGAGCCTAATCTCAACTACTATTAACATTGTGATTCAGGGAAAATTATCTGTTGTTTGATTCTATCTTTAGCACAATGGAGGTAAAATTACTTAATATTTATTTAGTTCTTTTTTAGATGAAGAGGGGTTTCACTCAATGGTGCTCAGGGTTTACTCCAGACTACATTCAAGGATCACTCTTGGTGGAGCTCAGGGAATCATATAGAGTGCTAGAGATCAAACCTTGTTTGGAATCCATGTCTTACTGGTACTCTCATCTAGAGGCCTTGTTCCAGACACTCAAATAGTTTTCAAAAACATCAACTAGCAGCAAGAATTTCTCAGATACCATTGATAGCTGAGACCTCAGGAAATCTCACAGGGAGCTGGAGTAGCTCCTGTCATAAAGAAACCCCAGCAGCTGTTCCTATACTCCAAAGCTGCTGCTGTGCCTGTTGTTGGGTGACACTGCCTACTTTAAGCTCCAGCTACTCTTAGCTTGAAGCCCCTCCCAGCTCAAATAGGGAGATTTTGAGTCAGCCCTGGCATATGTGAAGCCAAAAGGCCCAACTGAAGTGCTGCATTTCAATAGAGTCCTTTAACTGTCCTTTAACTTCAATAGAGTCCTTTAGCTCTAGATAGCCCAGCCCATGATGGGCCCAGATGGGAAATTTTGGTGGGTTTCTGCCGATAAAATAAGGTGAGAGAAAGGAGAAAGGCCCTTTTTTTGCCATTTTATTGAAGCAGAATTAACAGAACAGGAAGACCATATTAAAAGTAATATAAATATGGAGGATATTAACAGAACTGTCCTTAAATATAGTAAGAGACTTGATAAGCAAGTAGAGGAACAGAAACAATAAAAATCAAAAGCCATAACCCAGGAAGATAAATTAGAAATTCAAGAAATTCGAATATATAAATATAGAATATATAAATATATAAATATAGGAGATCACAACTCTAAATTGAAATATCTAGTGCACCAAGTTTTTGAATTTGGTGATATGATGAGACAGGAAATCGGAGATTAGATATCATACTAAATGAACAGAATCACTATCACTATCACTATCTTCCTGTTCATCATCGATTTGATTGAGCAGGCACCAGTAACATCCCATATGTCCTGTCTCATGGTAGTAGAGCCCAAGGGCATCTGCTTGCTCCAGGAACATAAAGAGCCTCAAACCATTATATTAGGTCATGGGAATGACCTTATATAATTGTTACTGGTATTTGGCATATCAAATAGACACACATAGCTTGCCAGACTTGCTGTTTGGGTGGCATACTCTTGTAGTCACCTCTAAATACAGCATTTATTGATGAACTGGGCAGCCACAAGCGGTCGTGCAAGCCGAAGCTGTGATAGACTCGTCTGCTGGGTGGAGTTCTGACGAGAGGGAAGTCGGATGTGGAAAATGGCGGCCCTCCTGGAGTGGGGCTCATCTGGCTTGTTTAGATCTCTGCTGGGGTGGCGGGCCAGGGCTAGAATCCGCCACCCCTCCCAGGTGCCTCGTTAGTGGCTGGGCACAGGGAGATTCAGTAGCAGCTCTGCCCCATGTCTGTGAGTCTCTGGATCAGCATACCTGGGCTGGATTGAAAAAGACTGATGCAGGGTGGGTGTCGATGATCTGGGCCATGATGGGCTCGTCTGCTGGGTGAAGTTCTGACGAATGGGAAGTACGGATGTGGAAAATGGCGGCCCTCATGGAGTGGGGTGGGGGGGTCATCTGGCTTGTTGCGAGGCTCTGCTGGGGTATAGGGCCAGGTCTAGAACCTGCCATGCCTCCCGGTGCCTCGTGAGCGGCTGGGCACAGGGAGAGCCAGTAGCACCTCTCCCTGTGCTGAACGAACAGAAAGAAATATTTAATCTCCAAGATGCAAAAATTGAAGCAGAATGAGCAGAACAGGGAAAATGGCAGAAATGCAGCAATTTAGGTGGGATTTCACAAAGACCAGAGCTGACTCAAAACCGCCTCTACCTGAGCTGGGAGGGGCTGCAAGCTAAGTGTAGCTGGAGCTTAAAGTAGGGTGTGTCACCCAACATCTTCAACTAGACCCCCCAGTTTTCTGGAGTTTGACAACATCTCTCAACTCTACAACACTGACGTCAGTAACAGCATACTAGACTGGATGAGAGGTAATGTAGAAGCCAACCAATCTCCACTAACAAAAACAGTAAGACAGAAAGTGTAACTTGATGCAACAGCTCAGTAATCCCTCAGACAATGCTGCAATGCCCCCGCCACGAAATATAGCACATTTTACATAGTTTTTACATAGTTTATTAATTTTTACATAGTTTCTTCTATGGAAATGTTTTTCTTTAATCATCTCGTTAGCCTTTTAGTAGTTATAAGCAAAGTAAATTACAGTGAGCCTGCTATGGTGGCAAGCTTTAGGGGTGGTTGAGAAAATGGAGACAATGGTAGAGGGAAGGTGAGAGTGGAAGTGGGATCGGGGTTGGAATATTGAATGCCTGTAACATGTCACCACTGACAACTTTAAAAGCCCTAGTGTTCAAACAGAGTGGGGAATAAAGCAGGTTGCCAAGTGCAAAACACACACCCTGCCTGTTCTATCTCTCTAGATCTAGTTCAAATTTTAAGATATTAATAAACCCAGTGTTTTAAAATGCCAAATCATCAACCCATAACTCACTACTAAGGGAACCAATCACACAGTATACTATATTATCAGAATTTTTCTCAAATTATAAATCACATAGTAATCTTTTGGTTTATGAATTACTAAGTAATGCATAAATTTGGTTTAGTCTGTTATTAGAGATGAGAGTCTTTTTGATTTGCTTATTTTAAGCATTTATTGGGATTCTTGTGTTATACAATTGAAAGCAAACTTTAATGTAACTAATATGTAATTGCTTAAAAATCTGGAGATATATAATCAAAAGACTTTATTCAACATTGTGTAAAATAAAGTTATAGAGGAAACAGTGTTGAAATTAAACAGAAAGCTATCTTGCGCCCCCTCATACACAAACACACAAACTGATGTCAATATATTCCTCAAAAGGGCTTTTAAAAAATGTTTGGGACAAAAATTGTTTAAAAGATTTTCATTAGACACAAAGTTATAGTCTTTGAAAAAATCCTACATAAATAGTGCAGAAACTTATGAATAATTTTATTTACAGAGGCTCTTCTTTATTTCACTGCAAAGAATATTCTTTTCTTTCACTTACACACTGCTTTTCCATTTTAGAATTTTTAAAGAGACTGTTTTGTTCCAAACCAAGATTATACAATAGGATCAAAAAGCCCAATTTAATTAAGTGTAAACAGATACGCACCTAAACATTTCTCTTGAACGTGCATGTTCACTGTTCAGTACACAGAGCACTAGAAATATACAGAGATATTATTTTATTAAGATATAGTGCAGTGAGAAAAAGCTCTATAAATTATAAAAATTAATGTATTAAAAGAATGTTTCCCCTTTTCTTCGTTGATGCTGCAGTGGCAAGGTCACATGCTTCACTGTATTGTTTGCTTTGGCCACACACTATATTTGTCATCTTTGGACACACCTGACTGCAATAGGCCAGAGATGACAGATTTTGTTGTGTTGTAGATTTCAGACAGTTGAGACTCCCTTGACTCATGTTGATATCACTGTAGATTGAACTCATGGTTTCAAACTTGCAAGTAGAGCCCTTTGTCGGTGAGCCTTCCCATAACCACTTAGCATGCATTTTTTTCCTTCAAATTTTATTACGCCATTTTTAGACATACATTTGCAAGATGCTCATGTAGAGTTTTGGTTCTACAGTGTTCCAACACCCATCCCTCCACCCGAACCCATCTCCCATCACCAATGCCCCCCCACATCCCTCCCCACCCCACACCTCAACTGCTTGGCGGGTTCTGTATGTCTTTTCTCTTCTCTCTATCTCTCCCTCCCACCCACTTTTCCTACACATCGTAGAATGCAGTACATTAAAGAACATGACTGTTTCCACTAGTTTGATGGACGCGTGGCCGCAAGTGGCAGCAGCGTCTTAGGGCCTCCTGGTCAGTGTCCAGACAGCGAATATGGTGGCTAATGTGGTGGGAAAGTCTCATCTGGTTGCTTCCGGGACCCCCCAGAGGTGATGGGCCCACTCTCAAAACCCATCTGTCCACCTGGGGGCCCCATGGTCAGCTGAGCCTGGGGAGAGCCGAGTTCCAGCTTCCCCAGCCAAGTCTGAGGCTAGGCATGCTATGGCTGGTCGCCCCAGGGCAGCTCCTGGGGCGGGGCCACCGGGCTCAGACAAAATGAAGGGGGAATGGCCGACCCACGCTCCATCAGATGAATTCCTGGTGATTCCCGCTTCTGGGAGCTTCCTACCTGGGCTCGAACTCATTTTGCTCTGTTAATCTGGTCTTGATGTAGCATCCCTCCCAGGCGGGTTGATCTGTTGTAGCGTCAGGACAGTGAATATGGTGGCTAATGTGGTGGGCGAGTCTCATCTGGCTGCATCCGGGACCCCCAGAGGTGATGGGCCCACTCCCAAAACCCATCTGTCCACCTGGGGGCCCCATGGTCAGCTTAGCATGCATTTTAACTGACTTGTGATTTTCCCTGAAGTTTTGGAAAAATCATTCATGATGAAATCAAAGTTGTGTGATAAGAGACTTATCAAACTGGCCAAAGCTAAAACCTACCTAGCTTTATAAAATAAAATAAAATATTTTTCACAGATGAAATAATATTTAAGTCTCCTTTTATTGGAATCCAGTTATACAGCTGTATCTTTAGGGCAAAAATCAAAAGTTTTGCTTTATAGTTTGGTATTTTTGGTCACATCTAAAAGTGTCCAGGAGATAATCCTGCTCTATGCTTAGGGATCACTCCTGGAAGTTCCTGGGTGATTATCAGGGACAAGGACCATATGCGAAGCAAGCATCTTAACCTCTGGACATATTCTCCAGTTTCAGGATTACAAGATTTAAACTCTTGGTCTCTAACTGAAATGCATATATTAAAAATTGCTTGAGTTGTCTACATACCATAGTTCTCCAAAGGAAAATGTAATTCAAAAAATGTTGGTGAGGACTCAAGTGATAAATTCTAAATATCTGCAGGGCTAGTCACAATGTGTAAAATAAGAGGTAGAGAGATGCAGAGACAGAGAGAGAGAGACAGAAAGAGAAAGAGAGGAAGCGGGGGTACCTGCTATTGAGGCAGCCTGGGGTGGGCAGGAGGGGGTGGGGTACATTGGTGGAGGAAATGGGGCACTGGTGGAGGGATGGGTGCTGGAATATTGTATTACCAAGAACCAATTATGAACACCTTTGTAATTGTATGTCTCACGGTGGTATAATAAAAAAAAAATTTTAAATGTTGGTGGCAAACTAGTTTGCACTGCAGAACGAATGAGCTACTGGCTCTATAATTTAGACTGTGGGGTAATGACTCAAATAGGATTATTTTCAGATTTTCTTTCATGTCTTTATTGTTGTAAAAGCACACAGGAAGTTGCATGCTTAGTTCTGGTGCATGCAGCACACTTGCAGAGTCCAGGACCAAACCTAGAGGCAACAAGAGGAAGGTGGTTCTGGAGATAGAACTAGTAGCTTAATGCATGCCACACAGAGTTACCACTGAAATGAAAACTGCACCCTATTTTCAGATGCTTTATCTAAAAGCAATATTCACAGAATGTAGGAATGCACACAGCACAGAAGTAATCTGGAGATGATGAGCAAAGCAGTTGGACCAATTCTTATAAGAATGTTCCTGAATATCTTTAACTCTTGCTCTTATTAAACACAATGCATATAAAGTTCCAACGTCTGGTACCAGTCAATTTTAAACCTTGTGAATCCTTTCATCAACTGGTCAGGATAATGTTTTGTATCATACAAAAGATGAATATGAAAAATAGCAATGTACAACAATATAAACAATTACAATAATACAATTCAAAGGCAATTCCATTTTTCTGCATCATAATATTTCAATAATAAAATACTAAAGATGAATATAAATTGATCGTGAAAGCACAATATAATCTACCTCTCATTAAAATTAATAACTGACTAAAATTATAAAAAATTGATCTAGAAACTAACAAAAATATAACTGTAATACATTTATTAAAAACAGCTAAGATACCTTGGTTCAGTTCTGTTTTGATTTGTTAGTAATTTCTTTTCTCTAGTTTCAAAGTATTCTTAATATTTATATGTCCTGTGGAAAGAGATTAAAAAATAGAATTTTGATGTTCAAAGTAACATGACAGACGCAGTCATACTATGCAAACAATTCTGTTATTATAAACCAATGTTACCTTGATTAAAGAAAAGTTAGTAGACTCACAGAACATGGGGCTCAGAACATGGGCCAACAACCTACACTTCAGTCATTGGAAAGGGGCCATATATATATATATTTTTTTTTGCTTTTTGGGTCACGCCCGGCAATGCTCATGGGTTACTCCTGGCCTCCTGACTCTGCACTCAGGAATTACTCCTGGCGGTGCTTGGGGGACCATATGGGATTCCGGGGATCGAACCCAGGCCGGCACAGGCTGGCCACGTGCAAGGCAAATGCCTACCCACTGGACTATCGCTCCGGCCCCAAGGGGCCATAAAATTTAGAGATATGAAATATTCCAATCTCCTAGCCATCATGATATGGAATTTCCCTAATTATAAGTTATGATGAGTATTTTTTGTGTGCCTACTGGCCATCAGTTGCTCTTCTCAGAGAAGTGCTTTTTCATTTCCTCTCTGCAGTTTTATATAACGTTTTGTATTTTTGTTTGATTTTTATGGGTACTTTATACATCCTTGATGAAAGTTTTATTTCTTCAATCCAGCCCAGGTATGCTGATCCAGAGACTTACAGACATGGGGCAGAGCTGTTACTTGCTCTCCCTGTGCCCAGCCACTCACGAGGCACCTGGGAGGGATGGTGGGTTCTAGCCATGGCCCGCCACCCCAGCAGAGCCTCACAACAAGCCAAACAACCCCCATGACTCCATGAGCGCTGCCATTTCCTATATCCGGACTTACCTCTCGTCAGAACTCCACCCAACAGATGAGCCTATCACAGACCGGTTCACGAGGCCACTTGCAGCTGTGCGGTTCATCAATAAATGCTTTATTTAGAGGTGACTACAAGAGTATGCCACCCACATGGCAAGCCTGGCAAGCTGCCTGTGTTGCATTTGATATGCCAAATACCAGTAACAATTATATTAGTTCATTCCCATGACCTAATATAATGGTTTGAGGCTCTTTATGTTCCTGGAGCAAGCAGATGCCCTTGGGCTCTACTAGCATGAGACAGGACATATGGAGATATGACTGGTGCCCGCTTGAGCAAATAGATGATGAACAGGAAGATAGTGACTTTATACATCCTAGACATCAACCCTTTAACTGATATGTGGAATGCATCTAGGTTCTCTATTCAGTTACCTTTCTATTAGCCTTAGCCCATGTTTCTTTTCCCATGCAAAAACTCTGTGATTTGATCTAGTTCTATTTGTTCATTTTTATTCTTTGCCTTTGACAATGGCATAGAATAATTGAAGACAACATTATTGTCAGATCTGAGAAAGTTCTGACTGTAATTTTCTGTTTATTTTATAGACTCTGTTCTGATCTCAAGATTTTTTATTCACTCAGATTTGACTTTTGTGTAATATGTGAGATAGGGACCACACTTTAATTTCTTACTTATAATTATCCAATTTTCTCTGCACCGTTTCTCTAATAGGCTGTTTTTACTTCATTTAATTATGTCTCATTTTGTCAAAAATTAGGTGACTATATATATAGGAGTTTGGCTTTCATTATTCTATTCTAACTTTTATCGCTTCTCTGTCTCTGTACTGCTTTGCAAGCTTGGACATTAGCATTTGGTCACCTGAGGCTCACACCTTGCTATGTTAACAAATGAGCTCGAGAGTTTTTGAAGACAGGCATCCTTTTGTGCCTTTCTCTAACTTGGCATTTTTGGCACAATCATCGAGGTGGAGAACCAGTTGGTTGTCTTCTTCATATATGTCATCAATGATGGTATCTTCCCATGTTGCCACAATGTTGCCAAAGAGTTTCCAGTTGGTGGTTCTTCTGGGAGCTCTCTTAAACTTTGCAACCTTTTCTCCCCATTGTGTGAAGTAGAATTGTGCACGAAGGAGATGGTGGTCTGATCAAGTTTGGAAGTTTGGATGACAGCGACATCGTCACGCAAAACCGTCGATTGAAGATGATGTGATCATTTCACTGTGGAACTGTCCACCAGGGGATTCCCATGTCCAATGTTTTGCTGCAGCCTTCTGGAACTGTGAGTTCCCATGAATGATCTTGGTGGACATGATGAACTCAGGTAGTCTCTCACCCTGTTTGTTCCATTCTAAGCTATGTGTCCTGAGGTGGAGTTGTTTGACCGATCTTGTCAGTCCTATGTTGGCATTAAAATCACTGACTATGATCTTGTAGAAGGTGTGATCTTTTTTAATATTACTCCACCAGTTCCATGTAGAATTTCTCAATTTTTTTCTTCCTTGTATGTAGATGTTGGTGTGTAGACAACGAAGACAGAAATTGCTGGCAGTGGGTCACAACTCTTCAAGTGTAATAGTCATATCTGGTTTGTTAGGCATTCAAATGAATCAAGTTCACAGCCATGTTCATGTTGATAAGGACACCAAAGCCATGGACACCTCTTTCATTGCATGTTCCGAAAAAATTTTTTTCTCCCATGTCTAAAAAGGTGTGACGCGATTGACACTTCCTTGTCTCAGTCAGACCAATGATGCCATACTTGATCTTTTTGCTTTCAAAAGAAAGGAAGACCTCAAAGAGAGAAGAGCAGAAATTCTGGAATATGCAGCAGAAGGGGAAAAGCATTCGCAACACCTGCCTGTCCTTCGCCAACTATAAGAACAAGATGACTACCCTCCAACATTCTAATGGATCTATCACATCTTCCAGAAAGGCAATGGAGAAGATTATCCACGACTTCTACTCAGATCTCTTTGTAGCCACGTCCAACTGCCCACAGACCAAATTCCGCAGGTAGCATATGTTGTTCCCAACATTCTCTCTTCTGAAATCTAAATTAATATTTCATAGGTAAAAAAGGGAATAGAACCAGGACCGGATAAAATAAGACCCAAACACCTGAAGAATCAGCTGTCAGTACTCATCAATACACTGGATAGGCTCTTCACACGCTACCTGTCTGAATGCAAGGTGCCCTCCCAATGGAAAACCAGCAGGACAGTTCTACTGTTCAAGAAGGGAGACATCCACAACATTGTAAACTATCGCCCAATCTGCCTGTTGTCCATCAACTACCAGCTGTTCACTCTAGTCTATCCTGAACAGAATTGGCAGAACATAGATGAAGGACAACCATGCGAGCACGCTATATTCTGAAAAGGATTTAGCAAAATCGACCATATCCACATGGTAACCAATCTTATTGAGGTTTATAGGGAGTTCAAGATGCCCCTCCATCTCACGCCTCATTAATTTAAAGAAAGCCTTTGATTCTGTGGAGAGCAAAGTGATCATCAAAGCCCTAGCCAAACAGTGTCTTTAAACCCAATACAACTAGTTCCTTCATGAGCTCTATTACTGATTCACCACCAGGATCTCACCATTCTACAAGAATGTGATAATTGATGTCAAAAGAAGGGTCAGGGTGATTCCATTTCACCAAAACTCTTCAGCACCAGCCTTGAGAACATCATGTGACAATTAGAATGGGAAGAACTAGGAGTGAATATAGACTGTCAGTGTCTACATCACCTCCGCTTCGCTGATGACATCGTTTTAATAACACAAAACATTAGCCAAGCGGCACAAATGCTGACTGACTTTGACCAAGAATGTGGAAAGATAGGTCTACAGCTGAATCTGAAGAAAACTATGTTCATGAAAAATGAACTATTTCCAGAGGCCCCATTCACTCTCAATGGAACGGACATCTCTGAATGCAGCAGTTATGTGTACCTAGGTCGAGAAGTCAAAATGATGAATGACCTAAAACCTGAGCTGCGCAGGAGGAAGAGAGTGGAATGGAATGCCTTCAAAGGCATCGAAGAAATAGCTAAAAGGACAAAGAACATCCGGCTCTGGGCACATCTCTTTGACTCCACTGTTCTCCCTGCATTAAAATATGCCTCAGAGACCTGGGCCCTATGAAAGAAGGTTGAGAATGCTATTTGGGTCTCCCAGAGAGGAATCGAAAGAGCCATGCTTAGAGTATCACACCTCACTCAAGTGAGAGAAGGAATTCAGAGTTCCAACCTCTGTCGCCGTTCCAGAGGCAGGGATGCTGTCTCGTTTGCCAAGGCATCGAATATCAGATGGGCTGGACATATAATGCGATTTGGAGATGACCAATGGACTAGAGTCATTCACAACTGGATCCCACGGGATGTCAAAAGATCCCATGGCCACCCTCCTACATGATGGTCAGAATTCTTCATCAAGACCCTGAATGAACAGTTTGAGGCTCTTTGTATTCCTGAAGCAAGCAGATGCCATTGGGCTACACTGGTCATGATATGGTCAAATAGAAATGTTACTGGTTTCCTGCTTGAGCAATTCGATAAATAACGGGATGTCAAGTGATCAGGTGATCAAGTGATTCTCACCTATTGTTCAAGAGTCAGTCCTTATTCCAGTATCACACTTTAAGTCACTTGGCTGTACAGTGATATCTCCAGTTAGATAATGAGATGTTTTCCAGCCTTTTACTCTTCAATATAGGTTTGGCTATTTAGGTGCTTTCGTAATTCCATATAAACTTTATTACTGACTGCTCAAAGTCCTTAAGAATGTCTGGACTTGGATAGGGATTGCATTGAGTCTATACAATAGCTTTGATAGTATGGTCATTTTGCCAATAATCATTCTTCCAACCCATAAACATCGAATATTCATTTCCTACGTTCTTTTTTCTATTTATTTAATGTTTTGAATTTTTAATTTTCTAGCACTCTCATCCTTTTCTGAAGTTGATTATTTCCTAGATAGTTGACATTTTATACACTTTAAATAAGATTGACTTCTTTCTCCTCTGATTAATATTTTGTATATAGGCATAAAACTTTGTTGTGTAGTTGGATTAGTTTTGCTAAGAAATTTTTGAGGATTTTCAGATCAATATCCATCAAGGAGTTTGAGCTGGAGTTTTCTTTTTTAGAAGTTTATCTGCTTTGTTTATCAGTGTAACGTTGGCTTCACAGAACGTGATAGGAAGGATACCAGTTCTCTGATATTTTAGGGCTGCTTAAGGATCAATGGCAGTACTTTTTCCTTTTTTTTTTTTAATTTTTACAATTACAAAGATATACAATTAAAAAATTCATATTTGGGTTTTTGGTCATACAGTGTTCCAGCACCCATCCCGCCACCAGTGCCCATCTCCCACCACCAATGTCCCCGGTTCCCTCCCCCTCCCCCAGCCCTCCTCCATGGCAGGTTCTTTATTTCTTTGCCTTTCTCTATCTTTCTCTTTTCCTTCCCCTCCAGACTATGGATTACAGAACATACATTAAAGGGTTGTCATGTGTATCCTTTTGCCTCTATTTAATGCTCAGTTCTAGGTTGACATTAGTACCCTCGACAATTGTTAGCACACTGTTCCATTTTCTGTCTTACCTAGCCTCTGACTCCCACACATTTGTCATAATTTCCACCTTTGACAAGACCTCCTGATATATGTTTCACTTGACCTTGGATATTGGTATCATAATATGTACATATATATTTATGTTATGCAAATAAATGCAGTCATTCTGTATCTGTCTCTCTCCTTCTGGCTAATTTTGCTCAACATAATCTTCTCCATGTCCATCCATTTATAGGCAAATTTCTTTAATGGTTTGGGTTTACTCACCAGTAAACTCACTTGGACCAGAACTTTTCAGTTCCTGGGAAGAGTGTTAAAGATTCTTTCAAAGTCCTTGCTTGGTTAGGGTTTTTTTTTTTCTTTTTATATTTGTTGGGGGTTACACCTGGTAATGCTCAGGGGTTACTCCTGGCTCTGCACTCAGAAATCTCTCCTGGCAGTACTCAGTGGACTTTCTGGGATCCCGGAGATTGAAGGTAGGTTGGCTGTGTGCAAGGCAAACACCCTACCAGCTGTGCTATCGTTCTGGTCCCTTGTTTAGGCTTTCTACTTTTCCTCATTTACCTTTGGCCGATTATGTATTCCTAAGCATCTGTACATTTCTTCTTTTGGTGGGGAGGTGCAGGGGGTCACACCCAGCAATGCTCAGAGTTTCTCCTGGCTCTGCACTCAGGAATTACTCCTGGCAGTGTTCTCGGGATGCTGTTGATGGAACCCTGGCTGCCTTGGGCCAGCCGAGTGCAAGGCAAATGCTCTATCCACTGGACTATCTCTCCGACCCCCAGCATATGTAAATTTCTTCCAAGTTCTCCAGCTTAGCAGTTTTTCATAGTAAGCACTCATGATATTTTGGATACTGAAGGTTCTGTTGGCTTTTTTCTCCACTCATTTCTGATTTATTTATTTGATTGATTTCTAGGATCATTAATCTTGTTTGTTCTTTTTAAAGAACCACCTCATGGTATCACATGATTGATAATTACTTCACTTGTATCACTTGTCTTCCGTTGTTCATTGATTTGCTCGAACCAGCTCCAGTAACATCTCCATACGTTAAAATAACATAGAGATGATACCATTGATAATAATATATACAAACTATTGGAAATAACCAGTTTTGGTGGTTTGTGGTGAAAAATGAACTTCCATCCACTGCTTGTTGGGATTGTTGTGTTTCAACGTTTATGGAAAGTTAACTAAGTAAACTCTCAGGAAACTAAGAATTGAGTTGTTATTCAACCTAGCAAGTCCACTTCTGGGTATAAACCCCAAGGGAAAAAAAAACTAATTCAAAAGGACATGTATGCACACCATTATTCATTTCAGAACTTGTACAATAGTTAATAAATAGCATCAACCTAGGTGCTCAAAATAAATAAGTGGAACATTGAGCTATGTTGTATGTAGTAAATGAAATACTAAGCAGCTATAAGGATCAATAAAAACATGCAATTCCCTGTAACATAGATGGCATTGAATCATATTATTTTAAATAAAGTAAGCCTGAAGGACACATACAGGATAATATCACATTTATAGAATGGATAGTATTACTAAACATGGGAATTCTAGGTCTTTTTTTTAATTTTGTGGTCACACCCAGCAATTCTCAGGGGTTATTCCTGGCTCAGTACTCAGGAATTAATTCTGGCAGTGTTTGGGTACCATATGGGATGCCAGGATTGAACCTGGGTCAGCTGCATGCAAGGCAAACACCCTACCACTGTACTATTGCTCCAGCCCCTGGAATTTTAGATTTTAAAGAAAAGTTTCTTATAATCCTTGGTCCCATAATATAGCGAGAAGAAAACAGAGAAGGAAAGATCTAAGGGGAAAAGAAGAACCAATGGGAACAAATAGGGAGCAGTGGTCAAGGGGGTTCGGTGTGGTGATGGTATAAGAAGTGGCATAGCTAATCAGTCAAAATAGAGAATTGCAACACTAAGAACAGGAGATCCAAATTTTATTATGTCCTAGTCCACGAGGTATGCTGAGGTGGGGTAGGAGAAAACTGAGGAGCTCTGGTAGGTGGAGGAAGGCACTGGTGGTGGGGTTGGTTCTGGAAAATTTTTGTCTAAAATTTAATCATTGAAACTTTGTAAATGATGCTACTTGAATAAAATTGAAAATAAAAGCACAATCTCCAAATCACTAATACAATTAGACTTGATTTCCAAGTCCTTAGAAAAATTCTGTATGCAGCAAGTTATTAGTATTTAAACAAAGAACTTGCTTCTTGGAAAAAATCTTTTATTAAGCAATACTATTTGTCATAATAAACAGTGACAGGTGCTATATATAGCTATATAAAATTGCCTTTAATTGTTTATATAGGACAAACAATTAACTAACTAAAAGATATAAGGAAAAGTTACACAGAAAAATATAAGGGAAAGTATATCCATAGAATCTTTGAAAAATCTATGCCATGGTTTTTTGAAACCTAGAGAGACATGCCCATGGGCAGGTCAGTATTCATGTCCAGGATATAATTTAGCTCTCTCACACATGGCTTACCCTACTGATTTGAACAATCATATTTACAGAATGCAGTCAAAGTCAGAGGATTACAATGTCCTACAATTACAGCTCTTCCAAAATCACATGCATGTTGCCCTTTCAGCAAAGGTGGTATATTTACTGATAGAAATGTAAGGAAACATATGGCAAGTTATTTTCTGACCATTGAGTTAAATGAACACCACTACTGTGGTTTGGAGCAAACCCGAATGTTTGAACTCTAATCCTTTGAGCGAGCGATTTCACCTGCCCCAACCTTGTTGTTTTTGAGCACTTTAGAAAAGTAACTTTATTAATTAATAGTAGACATTAGTGTAGGGTATACAGAAATTGAAAGCTATTTCCATCCCCAAAGAAAGGAAATTGAATTAAATGAAAACTTCTTTACAATCTCTAACATATTGTACCATAGAAATTATGATTGATCAATATTGAATCCAGTCCATTGTTTAGGAGTTCTCTTTGTCAGCACATTGCTATGCACAGAACAAAAAAAGTTTTTTTTGTTTTTGCACAGAGGTGAAAACTTTCATTTTCTTCTTTGTACCACTCACTCTCCAGATGAAGATTTTTTCTCTCTATGAATCTTCTTATTTAATTTATCCTTTGACTTGCAAACCAAAACCCAGTTTAATTTAAATTAAATATTATCAATTTATATTCATACTTGTTCTCTAAAATCTGGATCATTTTAGTTTATTTATAAATATTTGCAAATACCAACTCCTCAGAATATATAGGAATCAATCACTTCTGGTGTACCATATGCAGGATAAGCAACATAGAAGTCAAGTAATTTAAATCAGTACAATCTCTCAGATCCATTCAATATTTAAATAACTTATTTCCCATATTGATGGGCAAGCACAAATGAGAAAGTCTAATTCACTATTGTATGTCTATTTGAAGCAAATAAAAAATTAAGAGGAAGAGGGGGAAAGTAACAGGAAAAGGAAGATTAATAATACTAAAAACTAAACATTTGGTGACTTCTTTATATTAATTTGTTTTAAATTTTGAAGATGAAATTTAATGACAAGTTGGGGCTGAATCAATTATATAGTGGATAGATAATCAATAATATAGTGTTTATCAATAATAATAGATAATCAATAATATAGTGTATGCAGCTAACAAGAGTTCAATCCTTAGCATTCCATATGGTCCCATGAGTCCATCAGAAATGATCTGTTAGTGTAGAGCCAGTAGGAATCCCTGGTCACTTCATAGGAGTCTCCCAAAACAAGTCAACATAAAAGTAGGGATGGTGTTTCCGGCTGCTCTTTTGAATATGTGCCAGTCTCTGCCATGGAGCAGGGCTGGGGAAGGGGAGGGAACCAGGGATATTGTTGGTGGGAGATGGGCACTGGTGGAGGGACGGGTGCTGAAACACTGTATGACCAAAACCCAAACATGAACTTTTTAATTGTATATCTTTTTATTTGTATATCTCACGGTGGTATAATAAAATACTTAAAAAAACAAGTCAACAAACAAAAACAAACAACAAAACAAGAAAACTTAATGTCAAGGGAAGTGACTCAGAGTTGGAGCATGTTTGACATACGTGAGTGCCAGAATCAGACTTTTGTCAAGCATGGACCCCAACCATTGCCAAGTGTAGCCCTAGTGACTACCAAAAGCTCTGTATACTGTGGTCTCATGACCACTGAACACCACTGGTAGCAGCAGCACTGAGCTATCAGGCCAGCACCACTGGGTCAAATCTCACTAGGAGTGAACTCAATAGCTCTTAGCAATGCTAGGCGTGAATCCTTTCAAAAAGCTGAGACTTAGTATTGCTCTTTCCTTGCTCTCTGATTTCTCTGTTTAAAAGATAAAACTTAGATAATGCTTAGTTTTTTCTTTCATGTAAATTATAAAGCCTCAGAGGATGAGATCAGTTAAACAAATATTTGTAAATACAAAACAATTTTTTCTATAGGTGAGTACTGCTTGTGATATTAGTAGAATGAAATTCAAATATATATATATACATTATATATAATGTTTGTTGTTTTTAAAGATTTAGATATTAGTCTATATTACTTGTTTTAGCTATGGTAGTAACAACATGTTTTGTTGTTTAGTGTTTATATCTGTCTTGGTGAAATCATGAGAAATAAAGGAAGTTTATGACAAGGTGTTGAAACTAAGAGCCACCATATTCTGTCTTACTTTACTCACTGGAGTACGAATTCCATAGAAATGCTCTTCATAAAGTAAGGCATCTGAACATGTCTTCTGTGGGTCATCTGTTATGCACAAGATTGGAAAAGGCTGATAGCAAAAGAGGCCTTGGAGGTCACCAAAGAAACACAGAACTTTTTGCCTCTATTTAATGCTCCAGTTCTAGGTTGGCATTAGTACCCTCGACAATTATTAGCACACTGTTCCATTTTCTGTCTTACCTAACCTCTGACTCCCACACGTTTGTGATAATTTCCACCTTTGACAAGACCGCCTGATATATGTTTCACTTGACCTTGGATATTGGTATCATTTATGACAACCTTTTAATGTATGTTCTGTAATCCATAGTCTGGAAGGGAAGGGAAAGAGAAAGAGAGAGAGAAAGGGGAAAAAAATAAAGAACCTGCCATGGAGCAGGGCTGGGGAAGGGGAGGGAACCGGGGACGTTGGTGGTGGGAGATGGGCACTGGTGGAGGGACGGGTGCTGGAACACCGTATGACCAAAACCCAAATATGAACTTTTTAATTGTATATCTTTTTATTTGTATATCTCAACGTGGTATAATAAAATACTTTAAAAAATTAAAAAAATAAAATGTACCTCTACCTAAAAAAAAAAAAAAAGAAACACAGAACTTCCTTAACATCACATTCAGCACAGTCATCTGGGGGAATAAAATGCAGCTCTTGTCTACTTGCTATTTCAGTGTTTGGACTTGAATACGAACTTTATTGTTTTCTATGGGAAAGTACAAAAAATCTGAAAAATCCCTCAAAATTTCACACATGAGTGACCTCACCGCCTTCCTCAAGTGTTCTTTGGTCTCTTCGGGCATATTTTAACCCCACTAGGCTTAGCACACTTTTAGGATATGGCCCAACAATGAGCAAAGGGAAAACATATTTCACCATGCTAAGACTAATTGTTGTTTCTCTTCTTTTTTTTCCTTTTAATTTGGTTTCCATACAATTTCTGGCTGTTCTTTCAAAAATAGTGTTATGAGAAATTGCTATGCAGTGTGGTTAAGCAGAACTAAATTGCTATATAGTCATCTTGGGTGGTCAAGGATATTATGGTTTAGAAAAAATTCTTAAAAAAACACCTTGTATTAAAAACACCTGTATTAAAAGCATGTTATTCTTCACCCGTATTGCTAGCTCTGAAATAATTTTCAAATTAGTTTAAAATTTTGAAATCAAGTGATGTGTTGGTGGTCAGAGGATGCAAAGGCTTAGTTCAAATGCATTTAGGGAAAGATTTTTTATGTTTTAACACAAAGGGAGAAAATTAGACATGCTTTCCTCATTCGTTTTCCTATATCACGCCAATTAAACAGGGTGCTATAAAATATCCCACATTGTAGAATATCCTTTTGCTCTGCATCCACAAGGTAAACTTCACAGTTTTAGGTCCCTATTGCTTCAAATCACCATCTGCAGAAAAAATGTAATATCAGCACTGTCAGGAATAGCTCCTGAGGACCTAATGGAAGTTAACCCTGAACAGCTGGCACTCCCAAAAACAAGCAAAATAGTCCACAGACTATCTGTGTAATCTCTGGTAAACACTCATCACCATTTCAAACTAGAACAGTTTGAATAGTAATAACTAAATTTTACTGGGAACTGTCTTTATCATGGGCATGAAAGGGTAAGTTCTAAAGTAGTATTTTCTCACTTTGATTCTGAAAACAACTCCATAAGAAATAAGTCATTATAATCTCCCTTTTCCAGACTTAGAATGTGAATTTAAGAATAAAGTGTATTTCATAAGTTCATGTAACTAGTGAGGCAGTAGAGATTTTAGCTTTTGTCTCTTAACTAAAACTCCCTCAATTTATCTCATTGTTAATCTAAGAAAAGATGGTCAGAAAATCGAATAGCAAGTAGAGTGATTGACTCAACCAAGTTTCAATCCTTGGCATGACCTGAGCTCTTCCAGAAGTTATCCCTAAATTCAGGGCCAGGAGTAATCCCTGAGCTCCATTGGTGTGGCCCAATAAAAATCAGTAAAATAAGAAAATATATCAATATTATACCCAACATGTAACTGTCACTCATTAAATAGTAGTTTTCCTATTGACATTTATCAAGTAGTTCTCCTCATCTGTATTCTCCTCTGGTAGCTTTAGGTGAAACCTATATCAGTAATTCCCGGTTTCTGGGGTTTGAGTTTTGATCTGAAGAGAGATGACTGGTACCTTTATGTGGACAGGTTTTATTTTTCTTATCAAGAAAATTTGCATAATTTCCATGTGATTTATTAGAAATAGACTATATTACATAAACAGTAGCAGTAAAGGGGTGAAGTGAGAACCACCTTAGGCTGTTTTGCTCTCAAGTTAGCTAACAACAGCAGTGGAGGTTCAAAGAAGTTCCTTGACAGAGCTGTTTGTTCCAAGAGAGAAAATTTCTCTTGAGTGAGTTTCCTAGCTGGTACTTACTGGAGAAGGCATTAGGTCTGCAGATCTGTGAAGTCTAGAAGGTGCTATAAAAGTGTCTCAATTCAGTGCCCAAAATATTGATCTACAAAGAAAGTCACCTGTTCTTGGTTTTCACATGTCTATGTCTACTGATGGCAATCTCATTATAACCTCCACCTTTAAATAAGCTGTTGTGATCCAAATGTCAATGCAGAATACTTTTTGCTCTGTAAAATCACCGAATCATTGTGTATATATCAGCCTTTTGAGAGTAGTTGAGCCCTAGGGCTAGTTCAGGGAGCCCACATTGAAGATTTACTCCCATGATCCATCAGACCCAAGACAGTGTACCAAAATATCAGACAGACTCACCGGCTAAACCAGACAGTGAGAGCTGCCCACTGTTAAAGCTCCAGATTCACCAGAGACTTCCCAAAAGATCAGACCACCTAGAATTTCTGAAACCTAACTGGGGAGGAAGGATCACTGCTTGTCATTCGTATGTTTCACTGGTATAAAAAAAAGAGGTGCGAAAAAAAATATTGCTACACAATTAGGTACATCTTCAAGGGTTTGATACACCAAAACAAGGCCACACAGATGACATTTATCAAGTAAATATGACATTATAGAGGAACTTATTAGAATACCAATGTATTGCTTACAAGACATGGAGATTTATAAATTTGCTGACAAAGAATTGAGAAAGATTCTTTTGTAGAGATCCAGTGGTCAGCTATTTCTACAATTATTGTATTTCCTGATAGTGAAAATAAATTCTGATAGATTCCGCACTGGAGTTCTTTTTTCACTTTTGTTTGATTTCAGATCTATAACTGTCAGTGCTCAGAGTTCACTTCTGGAGGTGGTTAAGGGACAATGTGCAATTCTGGGGCTCCAACAAAGTGCCATAAACAAGCAAAGTGCCTTACTTGGTGTGAGTAAGTAAGGCGCTTATTTACTTACACTTACTTACATCTTGACCCTTGTCATGCTTTCTGTTTGTCTATTTGTTTTGTTTTGCTACAAAATTTGCTTGGCATTTTTAGAAAATTCCCATTTAACCCAAGGAAGACAAATATCTTTGATTCATTCTTCCTTCTTTGCTGGCTTGTAAACTGGGGAGTGACAAGATAAGAACTGTATATTTCTATGTGTTGCTCTGATTCTTAGGTATATTCTTAATAAAATGAATTTAACATCTGATTACCTTTCAGGTTTACCTGTTTCTTTTCATTTGTATGATTGACAAAGTTTATAGCCCTATTTCAAGTAAAGGAGAACGGAATAAGTCAAAGCTATTTTGACCTGACCAGATACCTCATTTTGCTTCTGGAAAATAAACCTCTCTGAGACCTTCTCTGAGACCTTCCCACCATCAAACAAAACATATGAAGCAAACACACACACAGACAACACACACAACACCCTTCTTTATAGAGATCCAGAAACCACAATTTAAACTAAGAGTGAAAATGAAGAAGAATCTTTCTGTTTTTGTCCTTCCTTCCCTTCTTTTGGATGAAATGAGAGAGAGCCTACAAGCACAAGGAGCTCATGGGAATATTCAGAAAGGGTTTTAAATGCACAGAAAAGAACCAACAGTAAAATGTAAGTGGCATCCAGGAGAATAAGACTCAGAATCTCAAACAATCTCCCAGTGTGACTCAGTTTGAAATAGCTTCAAAAGTTGCAGTTAGATTTAATGCAGACAAGACAGCTAAGGTAAGCTGTTGCTCTAAATTATTATTTCCACTTCCATAGTTTTAAAAATAGTGAAATGACATCTTTATTTGTGAGATAAATACCAGTATATATTAAACCTCTTATATTTTTTATAGAAATTATAAAAGAAAAATAAATCTGTGAAAAAAATCAAAGAAAATATATTCCTTTCTAATAAAATTTCTCTTGAATTATGTATGAATTGATTATAAAATAGTAGTATATTATCACCAACTCTTTAAATGATTATATCATTTACTTTTCTTAAATCTTCCCACTAAAGTCACAAAGATTATATTGAGAAGGTTCAGTATAAAAGCAATAACATAATTTAACACTGAATCTAGTAACTAAGTCAAAGAATTTTATTTTCCAAGACAGGCTCAAAAAAGTGTACATATTTGAGTTTATGATAACAAAAACAAGCTAAACATTGTTAATTATATGAACATTCAAAGAGTGATTATTTTATACATAGTGGAACTTTTGCTGTATACTGTATCACTGTCTTCCCGTTCATCATCGACTTGCTTGAGCGGGCACTGGTAACATCTCCATATGTCTTGTCTCATGCATGTAGAGCCCAAGGGCCCCTGCTTGCTCCAGGATCATAAAGAGCTAATGTTTATGTATACTGTATGATGTATTATAATGTACATCCTGTGAAATTATAACTATCACTATCACCATCACTATCTTCCAATTCATCATCTATTTGCTCGAGTGGAACCAGTAACAGCTCCATATGTCCTGTCTCATACTAGTAGAGCCCAAGGGCATCTGCTTGCTCCAGGAACATAAAGAGCCTCAAACTCTTGGCATTTGGCATATCAAATACGACACAGGTAGTTTACTGGTATTTGGCATATCAAATACGACACAGGTAGCTTGCCAGGCTTGCCATGTGGGTGACATACTCTTGTAGTCACCTCTAAATACACCATTTATTGATGAACCGCATGGCTGCAAGTGGCCACGCAAGCTGGGCTGTGATAGGCTCGTCTGCTGGGTGGAGTTCTGATGAGAGGGAAGTCCGGATGTGGAAAATGGTGTCCCTCATGGTGTTAGGGGGTCGCCTGGCTTGTTGTGAGGCTCTGCTGGGGTGGCGGGCCAGGGCTAGATCCCATCATCCCTCCCAGGCGCCTCGTGAGCAGCTGGGCAAAGGGAGAGCAAGTAGCAGCTCTGCCCCATGTCTGTGAGTCTCTGGATCAGCATATCTGGGCCGGATTGAAAAAAACTGCTGCAGGGTGGGTGTCAATGACCGGGCTGTGATAGGCTCCTCTGCTGGGTGGAGGTCTGACAAGAGGGAGGTCTGGTTGTGGAAAATGGCGGCCCTCATGGAGTGTGGGGGGGTCGTCTGTCTTGTTGCCAGGCTCTGCTGGGGAAATTATAACTGCTATTGAAAATAGATATACTCAAAAGCTGATGTTTCTTACTTTTTGTCAGTATTTTGTATTTTGTTTTTATCTATCGAGCCTTCATTACTCGAGTGCTTAACTAGAATTTGAATATTCCTCTTTAAGAATTAATTTATTACTTTTTAAAATATTTTTATTAGTTAATTTAGGATATATTTGCCCTCTCTTGCTCCTGAGGCAAAAAATGTCATAAATATTATAATTCATGTAAACTCAGAGAGTCACCATTATATGTTCCAGGGAAATATGCAAAAATAATGAAACACAGAGAAAAGTGAATTTAAAGTACATTCATATAAGATAAGAAATAGAAGCAAATTATAACTGCAGTTGATCTTAAAAATCATATGGGCTAGAGCTATAGTACAGTGATTAAGACACATACAAGCCTCTGGTTTCAACCCTGGTAGCACATGTTAACCTCAGCACCACTAGGATGTAAACACTAGGATGTAAACATTATGTAAACCTCTGGGCTTACATAACTCTAGGGATGAGAGACACCACGTCCTCTGAACTTAGTAGAAAATCGTCTGTTTCAACTGATAAAGAATTGACAAGGATAGTGTCAGATTTTGGAAATCAAAGAAAATAAGATAGCACAAAAAACCTGAGGCAATGACTTATTTCATAGGTAGATATTAACCTACAAATGATACAAAAAATAAAACAATTAGTTATCATAGAATGCAAATAAACTAATAGAATGTGATCTGACTCACGTGAGAGAGAACTCAAAGAGTTGAGTGCAGGTAGTCCATGCAGGAGCACCAAGTTTGACCTTGGGACCTCCTGTTCCTTATACACCGCAGGGAGTAGTTCTCTGAGTACAGAGCTGACAGAAATACCCAAGCACCACATGGTGCGGTCCACAAAAAACCCAAAAACAAAATGAAAAGTCAAATTTCGTGAAGCCACATTTTTTCAGGTATTTATTATTTAAAACTTATAACAAACCAGGTTTATCTGAAGTCTAATTGTTAATATAATAGGGAAGGAAAAAAAGCTACCAACCTTATTGAATGAGGTCAAAATTATATGTATAACTTTAAAAAAGATTTTCTAGATTAATGTAGCAAGACATTAGTGTTCATTTAAAAAAGACCTAGGTGGTCTTAATGTTACATTTTATATCCAAAGTTGCTACACCCTTGCCAATCCCACCATCAAAGTACTATAATCCATTCACCACTGTCCTGAGGTCACGACTCGTCCAACCCATCTCTCTCCACCCTCACCTTGCTTGCTCCTCCCCAACCTTGGTAACCTTATTTCTGTTGTTGGATTCTAACAAATTTGCTGTTGTTTCTATTGCTGCACAATGCCCATACCCTTGAGTTTTCTCTTTATATACCACATGGAACTGAGACTATTTGCTTTTGTCCTTCTTTACACATATTTTGCTTAACCTCATCAATATAGTTCCATTTAAATGTAGCACAAAACAAGAACTTTTGTTATCTTTTTCTTATAAGCAGTATAAGCAGTACTACTTTGCAAGTAGTATCCTACTATGTACATACTGTACTACAGTTCCACTCTTCTGACATTGGATATTGGAATGGCTGCAATTATAGACCCAAGTGTCAATGGGCATAGATATAATTCTGTGATGTTATATTGCAAGAATTGGTAGGTTTTTGGCACAAGTGCAGGTGTAGTTTATTTTATAAGGTCTAAAATTGAGTAGGGGTACAGTTATTGTAATAGTTCTGTGTCAAGTTTTAATAGTAAATTATTTACAGTTAGCACTACTATACTAGATTTTTGGCAGCCAGGGATAACTTTTCACCAGTTTATAAAGACCTAGACTGTTGGAGGACTCCTAAGAGCCTCTGCATCTATCCTTGATTGCCTCCTGCAGGTCACTTCATAGATAAGGGGGTAGCTTAAATGTGGCAGTTTATCTGACCATGTATTCTGTATTGGCTGGTATAAATATTCTCTCCCACTACCACAATCATCGTGAGACTAGCTAGATCTTACCAGCATATTTGGCTGGCCACGTTGGATCTCTAAGTAATTAGCCCAAAGAGAAATGCTGTTTACCTCCAAGCAAGCAAGCATGGCTCCCTGATAACTCAAAGGCAACTAAAACACAAAGCTACCATGAAGTAGAGGAGACTCTTGTGAAGGCTTGGAGAAATATTTAACTGGCATTAGTATAGTCTTTGGTACAGAGACATGCCATCTCAGAAACCCCCTTCTATACCCTATAAAGGCATTTCCAGGCAGATCTTGGCTCAAAACATTAGCATCTAAAAGGGCCTAGGTGAGGTGCTGGGAGAAATTACCTGAGGGCATTTGCCCTCCCTGCCAGCGGACATTACATTTAGCTTATAGCTCCTCCCAGCTCTGCCAGGAGGCTTTGAATCAGCTCTGGGTTCTTGTAAACAGCCAGAAAGTCTCCTGAAGTTGCTACATTTCTATAGAGCTATTTTCCTGTTTTCATCTCTAGATATGGAGATTTCCATCTCCAGAATGGGCAGGGTTGGGAAGTTTGGGCAGATTTCTAGCTATAAAATAAGCTGCAAGAAGAAAGAAGCTCCTTTTGCCATGTCAGCTTCCCTTGGTGTTTTGCTTCTCTGTCCTCTACATTCTCTGTTGGGCCTCAACATGTGGTGGTAGCCATCTTGGCCTACATGTGATTGGGGCCTAACTGGGAACCCAGAGTCTGGAGGTTTTCCCTGCTTTTGGATTGTATATGGAACCTGTGATAGTAAAGCTCTTTATTTGAAAATTTTTTTAACTTTTTTTTATTAAACATTTTATTATACTACCGTGAGATATACAATTACAACGTTGTTCATGTTTAGAGGGTTCTGTCACACAATGTTCCAGCACCCCGCCCTCCACCAGTGCCCAATTCCCACCACCAATGTCCCCAATTCCCTCCCCTCCCCATAGCCTGCCTAAATGGCAGGTTCTTTATCTCTTTTCTCTATCCATCTCTCTCTTTTCCTTCTCTTACACATTGTGTGTTGCACTACATATACTTAGAAGCCATCATGTGCATTTTTTTTGCCTAGATTTAATACTCAGTTCTAGGTTGGTATTAGCCCTTCAACATTTATTCACACATGTTCTATTTTCTGTACCTAACCTCTGACTACCACAGGTTTGTGGTCACTATCACTATCACTATCTTCCCGTTAATCATATATTTGCTAGAGCAGGCACCAGTAATATCTCCATATGCCTTGTTTCATGCTAATAGAACCCAAAGGCATCCGCTTGCTCCAGGAACATAAAGAGCCTCAAACAATTATATTAGGTCACGGGAATGACCCAATATAAATGTTACTGGTATTTGGCATATCAAATACTACATGAGCAGCTTGCCAGGCTTGCCGTGCGGGTGGCATACTGTTGTAGTCACCTCTAAATAAAGCATTTATTGAAGAACCGTGCAGCTGCTAGTGGCCGCACAATCCGGGCTGTGATAGTCTGGTCTGCTGGGTGGAGTTGTGACGAGAGGGAAGTCCAGATGTGGAAATGGCAGTCCCTGGAGTAGGGGAGGGTGGTCTGGCTTGTTGTGAGGCTCTGCTGGGGTGGCACGCCAGGGCAGAACCCTCCATGCCTCCCAGGTGCCTCACGAGCAGCTGGGCACAGGGAGAGCAAGTAGCAGCTCTGCCCCATGTCTGAGAGTCTCTAGTTCAGCATAACTGGGCCGGATTGAAATAAAAACTGCTGCTGGGTGGCTGTTGATCCGGCTGTGATAGTCTGGTCTGCTGGGTGGAGTTGTGACAAGAGGAAAGTTCGGATGTGGAAAATGGCAGGCCCCATGGAGTAGCGGGAGGGTGGTCTGGCTTGTTGTGAGGCTCTGCTGGGGTAGCAGGCCAGGGCTAGAACCCGCCATGCCTCCCGGGCGCCTCACGAGCAGCCGGGCACAGGGAGAGCAAGTAGCAGCTTTTGGTAAGACCACCGGATATAGTTATGCACTTTTAAAAATGCATCAGATTCCTGAGTTTTCATCCATTTCTCGCTGGCTTTGGAGGTAGAAGGGAACTCGCTTCCCAGCACTGTTGAGGACCCCAGTGGCTCCCCGACACTAGATGGTAGGTATTTTTGGTTTGTTGTCAGGATAGCTGTGAATCATATTTTTTCAACACTGGGAATGAAACTTTAATCACAGGTACCCCTTTGGTGCTAGCATTTACTTACATTCAGAGGATCTGAATAGCTAGAATTAGAACAGATTAAAATTAGAGACTCTGTATCACTAAAACTTGTCAGTAAGTACCTTATCTTCTAGCTAGGAAAGTTTAGGAAAGCATGACTCACTGGCAAGCAAAAGACACCTGGTTCAGGAGGGACTTCATCTTTTATCCTAGATAGATTGTCCCTCAGCTATTGGCCTGGAAGGGGGTGGTGGTTCAGGGTTTCAAAAGAATGGAATTTCCAACCCAGGTTATCAATAGAAATGGAGCAAGCTCTGGCTGAAAATTCCAGTTGTCACTTGCTTCTCAGTTCAATGACGATAAACAGTGATGGTTGTATGGGAATTCTGGGTACTAAGAGTAACCCACTGTTTTCCACTACCATTAAAGCATGCACCTGATTCTGTTTCTGTGCTCTGAAAGCCCACACAGCTGTGCTTCTCTGTGTCTTTACCTATCCTATTTGCTCATTGCTTTTTGTCTCTTGAAATTCAGCATGAGTGTGGGGGTCTCTTTTGAGAACAATGGTTGGGTTTAATGACTTGGAAGAAACGATGTAGAGGGCTGGAACTAAGACAGGGCTCTACATTTAAATTAGCCTTTGATATGTTTTGTGCTTAATCATGATAAAGGGCTAAACATAGTTGCCCAACTACATTACTCTTGTCATAAAATCTAAACTTTTTTTGACAGACAAAATAAGAAAACTTGCAGGCTGACTGCTTTGTTCCTTTGGAAACAGATATTAACAAGTGCAAGGTAAATATGTAAGAATAATAGAGGAAAAAGAAGGCAGGAATAGGAAAAGAAGTCCTTCAAACTACAAAGCCACTACTATTTCAGAAGAAACAAATGGGTGAGGGAAAGATTGAAGTGAAGAGAAAA
Source organism: Cryptotis parvus (assembly GCA_021461705.1). NCBI lineage: Eukaryota > Metazoa > Chordata > Mammalia > Eulipotyphla > Soricidae > Cryptotis > Cryptotis parvus. Next base: position 117,919 of record JAJIBD010031242.1, read on the forward strand.
ATCTTCAGAGCAAAGATGCAGGTGAAAGTCCTATAAAGTTCAATGAGAATACCCAAGATGAAAAATGCCTATAGGTGGGTATAAAATTGGTTATCTATATTTATGTTCTTTTCTTTTTTTCGCTTTTTTGGGTCACACCCAGCGATGCTCAGCAGTTACCCTGGTTCTTTGCTCAGGAATTACGCCTGGCGGTGCTCAGGGGACCAAGGGATGCCGGAATCTAACTCGGGTTGGCTGTGCACAAGGCAAAAGCCCTACCCACTGGACTATCGTTCTGGCCCCATGTTCTATTTTTTTTAGCTTTGCTATCAATTGTCATTAACTAATGCTGTCCAGGAAATATGTTGCTTGAACTTGAGTGCTTTAGTGAAAAATCAATCGTTGCAGCTGAAATTTGACATTGTATGCAAAATGATCTCTTGTAGACTTTCTGTCTACTATATTCCACAAACCTACAATACAAACGAGCACAAGAAATTACTGTAAATGCTGCATAAGACATAAAAATATCATATTTATAATAAAATAATTCCATGACAAATTATAATTTATTATAATAAAAACTAGAGTAACATCCCAAACATTTACAGAAGATCTTCAAATAAAAACCCTTTATTGTAAGGTTAATGAGAAAAAACAAAATCAATGCTGATGTTGAATAAAATAATATAATTTGAATACCTAGGTTTATAATATGCAATTTATCTATGAAGTCATATAGTTCAGTAATTTATCCACAAAGGTAATTAATTTTATGCATGGACATTCATGCCTTTGACTATCAAACCCTAAAGATTATCATTTCATATGACTTGAATATTTGACCTCTAGGTAAGTGCTTCCCTTCAGGGGAAATTCTTCTAGGAGATGCTCAAGGGCAATACTCTATCTTGGGGCTACAGCATTCTGGATTCTTGTTCCCAACAAATATATACTTTGAGCTGAATTATATACTATAATTCCTGTATACTAAAGGAATTAGTGTACTTGTCTTGCATGTGGACAAATCCGTTTCATTCCCTGGAAACACAAGTTCCTCTAAGCATCTCTGGAAGGAACCACACAACCAAAATATTTCAAAATATTTCAAATAAATTAACACAAATATATATTTATATATATTCATTTATATATAAATATATATATATATATATATATATATATTTCCACATCCGACTTCCCTCTCGTCAGAACTCCACCCAGTAATAGCCTATCACAGCCCGTCTCACGTGCCGCAAGCGGCCACGTGGTTCATCTATAAATGCTATATTTAGAGGTGACTACAAGGGTATGCCACCTGCATGGCAAGCCTGGCAAGCTGCCCTGTTTTATATGATATGCCAAATACCAGTAACAATTATATTAGTTCATTCCCATGACCTAATATAATGGTTTGAGGCTCTTTATGTTTCTGGAGCGAATAGATGCCCTTGGGCTCTCCTAGCATGAGCCAGGACATACGGAGATATTACTGGTGCCCGCTCTAGCAAATAGATAATCAACGGGAGGATAGTGATAGTGGATAGTGATATACTACAAGCTATAGTATATATACTATGTACAAGCTAAAAAGACAAAAAAAATTTCCTTCAATTTAAATATATATATATATATATAAATTTATACATGTAAAATATATATATAAATTTTGTAGCTTATATATACTATAAGCTACAAATAGTCTAATAGTCTATACTACTTTAAACAAATAAGATATATATGTATATATATTTATATATATAAACTACGAATATGTACTTTAGGTAATTTCTATATAAATTTTAATCATGTCCTCAGTGAGATTGTAGTTTCTTGAGAGTTTCCTTTTTCTAAAACATTAAAGTATTTTAGAAATTTACAAAAGGTGCAAAAAATAACAAATATATGAATCAGCTGTTGCTTTGAAATTTCTCTCTTATCCTTTTGGTTGATTATTTTGAATCCGCACTTGGCCATGTTTAAGCTTATTCTTGGCTCTGTTCTCAGATACCACTCCTAGAGGTGCTCAGGAGATCTTAAATAGTGCTGTTGATTAAACTAGAATTACCTTACACAGCTCTGAAATTTCTTTAAAAGCTTTAGCTCTCAGCAGATAAAAAAAAAGCAATTACTTATTTATTTAAAAGTTTTGTTTACTTTGGCATTTGTTCTCCCAAAAGTGTTATTCACTCTGGTGAATCTCAGTCAATCAAGCCAGCAGTTCCACGTGGCCTGAGGACACAGTGCTTTTCCAGCCTTTCAGTACGGGAAACCACTATGTTCACAGCTAATATCTGTGATAGACTCTCACTGTTTGGGGTCGACATGGTCCTTTAGTTGTTGCCTCACCTTCAGAAGTCAGTGAGAATTCAACTCTGCTTTTTTTTAGTCCTGAGATTACTTAGGATAGATAAGCAGAGCCAGAAGTTTGGAAAAGAATGAAAGAGAAGCATGGAACACAGATGGACACCTATAAAAGCAAGGTTATTTTTTAAAATATCAGTGATGACATAAAAGAAACACCAAGAAATGGAGCTCTTGGTACTTAATAAATATAATGTGCATATTTCTCACTGTATCACTGTATCACTGTCTTCCCCCATTCATCATCAATTTGCCTAGCGGGCAACAGTAACATCTCCATATGTCCTGTCTCATGCTAGTAGAGCCCAAGGGCATCTGCTTGCTCCAGGAAAATAAAGAGCCTCAAACCATTCCATCAGGTCATAGGAATGAGGTCTATAATTGTTACTGGTGGCATATCAAATACGACACGGGTAGCTAGCCAGGCTCTGCCGTGTGGGTGGCATACTCTTGTAACATAACAAGAGGAAAAACATAACAAAATTGTTTTTCCCCTTTGACCCTGCAAAGAAGCCAATGCATGGCCATCACCTCTTAGGGCCTCGGAAGCAGCCAGATGAAACTCGTTCACCAGAATAGCCACCATTTTCTTGGTCTGGACTCCACAGCTCATCAGAGCCCGACCTAAGAGAGACGCTAATCTCAAGCCCGGCTCAAATGAGCAGCCAAGTTCAAGCCCAGGTAGGCAATTCTCGGAGGCAGAAGTAACGGGCGCTTGTGGAGATAATAGCATATTTCTATTGTTCATATTTCATTTTGCACAATCACCTACATTTCCTTTCCATACATTCCTCAAAAGGTACATTTATATTCAATGGTGTGTTTTAATCTGCCATTACCATTCCCGACTTTTAGTAAAACACTGGTATCTATTTATACCCTATTAATAAAAGCAGTCATTCTATATCTGTTTTTTTCCTTCTGACTAATTTCACTCAGCATGATAGTTTCCATGTCCATCCATTTGCAGGTAAATTTCATAATTTCATCTTTTCTGACAGCTGCATAGCATTCCATAGTGTAGATGAACCTGAATTTCTTTAGCCAGTCCTCTGTTTTCGGGCATTTAGGTTGTTTCCAGATTCTAGCTATAGTGAATAGCGCAGAGATGAACAAAAGAAGTACAGATCGTGTTTCTGCTATGTGTTTTTCAGTCTCTTGGGATATTCCCTGGAGTGCTATTGCTGGATCAAATGGGAGCTCAATATCTAGTTTTCAGAAAAATGCCCATATTGTTTTCCAAAAGGACTGGACCAGTCGGCACTCCCACCAACAGTGGATGAGAGTCCCTTTTTTTCCCCACATCCATGCCAGCACCGGATGTTCTTGCTGTTTTGGATGTGTGCCAGTCTCTGTGGGGTGAGATGGTATCTCATTGTTGTTTTGATTTGCATCTCCCTGATGATTAAAGATGAAGAGCACTTTTTCATATGCCTTTTGGCCATTCAATTTCTTCTTTTTGGAAGCTTCTGTTCATTTCTTCCCATTTTTTGATGGGGTTGGCTGTTTTTTTCTTGTGAAGTGCTACCACTACCTGATATATCCTGGATATTAACCCTTTGTTACATGGGTATTGAATGAATATCCTTTCCACAATGTGTAAAATAAGAGGGAGAGAAATGCAGAGACAGAGAGAGTGAGACAGAGAGAGAAAGAGAGGATACTGGGGTACCTGCTATTGAGGCAGCCTGGGGATGGGCGAAAGGGGGTGGGGTTACATTGGTGGTGGAAATGGGGCACTAGTGGAGGGTTGGGTGCTGGAATACTGTATTACCAAGAACCAATTATGAACACCTTTGTAATTGTATGTCTCATGGTGGTATAATAATTTTTTTAAAAGGTACATTTAGGTGACTGAACACTATTCATTCATTCACCTGTCAAATGACCAAGACCAAAGTTCAATGTTATTATGGCAAACGCTGGATTCATATTTCCTTCAATTTTAAGGAAAAGCATTGTGTTCTGCTTGCCACTTCATATGCCATCAGGAAATACAGCTTCATTTTCCCATTTATATTAAAATTCCCCTGTATCTATAATTGTTTAAATGCAAAGTGTTTATTTTCTTGTATATTTCCTTGGTTTGTAAAATCTCTTTAGATATCCTATATGCTGTAAAGGGGCAAGAAGTTCAGGGTAAATATGCACATAAGAGAAGTTTTTAAATAATTTTTTCAAATATTTTCTCTCTCTGTGGGTTTGTTTTGGGTCACAGTCAATAGCACAAAGTAACACTTCTGGCAGTACTCCAGGGACCACAATCAATGCCAGGGGGTCAAAACTAGTCAGCCATCAACAAAACAAGCACCTTACCCACTGTATTTTATCCAGTAGGCCACAAAACTTATTTAATATTATTGTTTATTTTCATAAAAATTTCCAACTCGAGGGGCCGGAGCCGATAGCCCAGAGGGTAGGGCATTTGCCTTGCACGCGGCTGGCCTATGCCGCCCGGGTTCCATCCCCGGCATCCCATATGGTCCCCTGAGCACCGCCAAGAGTAATTCCTGAGTGCAGAGCCAAGAGTAACCCCATGAGCATCGCCGGGTGTGAACAAAAAAAGAAAAAAAAATTCCAACTCATGTAATATTCAGACCAATTTATAATTTCAGAAGAAAAAAGAAATTTTCTACTTAATTTCAGGTTTCATACTACTGTAATCTGTGCAGATATTGAAATGAATTAAATGCATTTAAATTTATTTATTTGCATTTAATATAAAACGATCTATGGGCACATACAAAATGAGTAATCTTTTTTTTTCAAGCCCAGAGCTTTTATTAAAATATTTTATTATACTACCGTGAGATATACAATCATAAAGATGTTCATGCCTGGGTTTCGGTCATACATTGTTCCAGCACCCATCCCACCACCAGTGCACATTTCCCACCAGCAATGTCCCCAATTCCTTCCCTTCTCCCCTTGCCTGCCTCTTTGGAGAGTTCTTTATCTCTTTTCTCTTTCTCTCTCTGACTTTCTCTCTTCCTTCTCTTACACACTGTGGATTGATATACATACATTTAGAGGTTATCATGTGTTTGTTTTTGCATGTATTCAATACTCAGTTCTAGGCTGGTATTATCACTTACAACAATTGTTAGCACACTGTTGCCTTCTCTGTCCCACCCAACCTCCGACTCCCAGATGCTTGTGGTAGATTCCACTTTTGAACAGACCTCTTGATTCATGTTTTGTCTGACATTGGATATTGGTTTCATAATATGTGCATCACTGTATCACTGTATCACTGTCTTCCCGTTCATCATCAATTTGCTCGAGCGGGCAACAGTAACTATCTCCATATGTCCTGTCTCATGCTAGTAGAGCCCAAGGGCATCCATCTGCTTGCTCCAGGAACATAAAGGGCCTCAAACCATTCCATCAGGTCATGGGAATGAGGTCTATAATTGTTACTGGTATTTGGCATATCAAATACAACACAGGTAGCTTGCCGGGCTCTGTTGTGCGGGTGGCATACACTTGTAGTCACCTCTAAATCCACCATTTATTGATGAACCTCCAAAAAGAATATAAGGTAAGGGGGCTGGAGGGAGGGAGGGCTTTTGCCTTGCATACAGTCAACCTGGGTTCCATGAAGTGGACTGTTCTATATATATATGTATATATGTAGTTCATGTCATCTCATTAATTAGAGTTCATTGTTTTCTTATTGATTGCCTATTTGTATTATCTACTCATTGCTGTAAGTGGGGTATTAAAGTCTCCTACTATTGTATTACTGTCAATACCAGCATTTAGTTTGCTAATATTTTTAATAATATGCATTTGGGAGCACATTTATAGACATGTGTTACAGTCTTTCTAGTTTAGTGGATTCCTCTGGGTCATTATTTAATGTTCATTTTGTATTTTGTTGGTTGATTGGTCAGCTTTGGGGGCCACATCCAGCAGTATTCAAGGCTTTCTCTGTTCTTCCTTTCAATATTGTATGCAGTGTGGGCAACCAAACCAGGGATGATCATGTAGAAGGTAAGTGCCATATCCACTGTACTGTCTCTCCAGCCCAAGGAATCTATTTTATAAATGTACTTATTTCTCTTATTTGAATTTTCATTGACTTTGAGTAACATGTTTTTCTATGCTAGGTGGAAAACTAAAAAAATTGATAAAATCCAAAACACACTACTTCACTCATATATGAAACAAATGAACAAAGCAAATAAATAAATGAAATTAAACATAAGTGATAATTTAGAACATCAGATCAAATTAACAGTTTCCAGAATGAAAGTAGGAAAGGGTTGTTAAATCTGGTAAAAAGTGGTTAATTGTCTGGTGAAAGTTGTTATGGAAATTATAGTGGGGAGCCTAATGTAATATCTAATAATACACTTTATTAAATAATAATAAAGCATATATTTATACTTGATACATATATTGTTATGCACAATAACAATAAAATATTCAAGTAATGAGTATGTGAATCTTATTTGTAGGTTCCTGATATATTGTTACTTATACTTTATTTAATCCTTATTCATTTTATTATTTTTTATTGATAATCATTAGCCATATAAGTGAGGTAAGCATCATTTAGATAAACTATTTCTTCTTTTTTGGGTCACACCTGACAATGTTCAGGTGTTACTACTGGCTCAGTTCTCAGAAATTACTCCTGATGGTGCTTGGGGATCAGATGTGATGCCGGGGATTGAACCTGGTTCAGCCACGTACAATGCAAATGCCCTCCCCACTGCGCTGTAGCCCCGCCCTTCATTCAGATCTTTGAGCAGGTGAATGCCAACATTTAGAGGAATGCTATGTTTCTAAAGTAAAATACGAGAAAATACTGTTATAACTGAAAGGCATACACTGTCTGATATTTTCCCTGTTTCTTTTCTCTCTTTTCCCCTTTTGCCTTTCAATTATTTCGATATGAACTTCCTCAATGAAAAACAGCATCTTTAATATTTATTTCTCTTTAAGAAAAATTGTTAAATGTAAAATGATGTAAGGTCTAAGGTGGATAGAGAAAATATATTCTAAATTCCATTTTGCAAAGTGGGAAAACATAGAAACCCCATCTAAAATGTAATTTGGGGAGACTTTTAAAGAAAATCGAATAGCATTTTCATTAAATTTGACTTTATATATTAGAATTACATGTAGTCATTGTTACATTAGGAAAGCAGTTGATGAACAAGTGTTCAGACCTAGTTCTTTACCTCCTCTGAATTAACTGCTAACATGTAATTCAAAAGTTAGATTAAAAATGTAGTTTAAATGCCAGAGATATCACTCAATAGAATGATGGTTTAATCCTCTGTACCACATGCTTTCCTGAGTACTTGAGGGAGTGACATTCATGCACAGAACCAAGAGTAACCCTTGAAGACCAATAGGCGTGGTCTCAAACCAAAATTTTAAAAAAGAAAGAAAACAGACAGAGAAATTTGAATGTATATATTGCACATAATATTTACTATAGACATAACCATAAACCTCTTCTAATATACAAATAAGTCCACATATATCGCCATATTGGAGAGAAGGAAAGTGCTAATCAGCATTACCAAATCACCAGTTACGCCTTATGCACAGCTCAATTAACTAACAACTGCAAGTTGAGTAGAAAATTGACTCTATAATATCATTTATACTATTGTTACACTATAGGCCTAGTTCAAAGTGTTGTCCAAGTGTTCCATAAAAGCCTCCATAATGATTCATAACCCTTGGAAGCCTTTTGTTTTCCAGGTTTTGTTTTGTGTCCATTGGCAAGGCACAAACTGTATGGGATTTGTTAGAGAAGCCATTTTATTAAAAACTGAAAGATACCTTAATATTGTTGCTAGTACATTGTGCTTATAATGTAAAATGTTTTAAGCCTTTCTATCCAAGAAGATATTTTTACCATTCAATGAATGAAATTCTAGGAGAAGATGGAAAATAATGTTCAACAATGCAGCTATTTATCCATGCTATTTATTGTGGCCTATAATAATTACATCAGTCCAATGAAAATGGCAGTTTGTTTGTAACAAATCCTTTTCATTATTGCAATTTTTTAATAAAATATATGCAATTGTCTACAGCAATGACAGTCATAAAATTTCTGAAGAATAGAGCAATGAGTATGACATACTGACATTAATGGAACATTAGCAATTAAAGCAAGGCATTTTTTTTCTAACTTTTAAATATTTTTTTTTATTTTTTCATTTCTGAAGATAAATCATCCAAAAAAGGACAACGGAATGTGTATATAGAGTTTTTGAGATAAGCACTTATGTTTATTCTTGAAGAATAAAAATGTAATAAAATAACAGAAATGTTGTCTCCAGCACTCAAAAAATCTATTTTTAAAAAGCATAGTATAAAGAATAATAGACATGACTTTTTATGGTTCGCTGTCTTTATTGTTTCTGCCTGAATGTATGAAAATGTGTACTTTCTTATGATACAGCTCAAGTACGACATTGTCTCCTTAATGTTCAGCAGTGGAGTAAAATGGGAAAGGAAAGCACTTACAGATTTTGAGAAATATAAGCAGTAAAGTTATGTAATCCCCCTCCATTTTTACTTAGGCAACAGTGATATACAAGAGTTTAAATGTTTATGCTCCAGCAGTTATAATGTTACCGCACACACCCCATTTCTCTCTGACTGGCACCCTGCACTGTGCTATCTTTCTTAGGGGTTTGATTTTAATTTGACATCTATTCCCTTCTTTGCTTCTTTATATACCACACATGTGTGAGCTAACACAGTGCAGTTTGCCTGTCTCCTTCTGACTTACTACACTCAAATAAGATTGTGGTTTGATCCTTGTTGCAGCAAAATTTCTCCAGTTTTTGTTCTTACTGTATTTATACTACCATTTCTTCATCCTCTCATATGTTGTTGTCTGGCCCTTGGGTTGCTTCCTTAGCTTGGCTATTGTAAAGAGTTTACAGTGAGCACTGGTATGTGTAAATCATTAGTACCTTGTGTTTATCTTCTTTAGATAAATATCTACAATTAGAATTGTTGAAACACGTGATAATTCTAGGTCTTCATAATGCTGTTCAATTGCTTACGGACCAGAAGATAGCCCTGTCAACTTAAATGAGGATTTCGGCTTACCTCATTCCATCCTTCCAGAGTTAGCTTTTTTTTTGCCTTTGCTTTTTTTTGGGGGTAGAATGAAGCTTGTATAATTTTATTTTGTTACATGCTATACTTCTTGTGTTAAGTAGTGCCTTACTGTTATTTAGATTTGCATTCCCTTGATAATCACTGGTGATGACCTGTTTACATGAACCTATTGGCAATTCAGATCTTTTTTTATGGGATATTGATTCATTTTTTGTTCCCTTTTTAGATGGTGTTGCTCTTTTGTTGTTTCTTTGAGTAATCTAAAAATATCTGGAACATTAGTCCTTTGTGATAAGTAGTGTGTATATATTTTCCCATTAAGTAGAATAGCTTTTAAATTTAGCTATAGCTTATTGCACAGTACCAAATTTTTCCGATTTCATATATTTATATTGCCACAATATGAAATATGAAATATCTTTCATATATTTATACTTAGGTGGTCTAAAGAAATAAGCCAAAGATATAGGTGATTAAATTAAATGTAAATTAATTTCAATTAAATAATGTTCACATTGTAATTTCAGTTGCACTAATAATATTTCAAATATAGCCAAAGTGGTTGATGATTATAGTATTGAACAAAACAACTTGTAGAACATCTCTTTCAGCACAAAAATCACTCTTTTTTTTTGCTTTATTTATTTATTTATTTATTTTGCTTTATTGGGTCACACACAGCAATACTCAGGGTTTCTCCTAGCTCTGCACTCACGGATTACTCCTGGCAGTGCACGGGGGACCATATGGGATGCTGGGGATCGAGCCGGGCCATTACAGGCTGGCCGCGTGTAAGGCAAATGCCCTACCCACTGGGCTATCACTCCGGCCCCAGTAATTACTGTTTTCTTTGTTTATTAATGTGGATTTGATATAGTTATCAAAAACACTGAAGCCATAAAAAGAGGGCAAGAAACTATTTTTTTTTCGCTTTTTGGGTCACAACTGGCAATGATCAGGGGTTTCTCCTGGCTCTGCACACAGGAATTACTCCTGGCGGTGCTCGGGGACCATATGGGATGCCGGGATAGAACCCAGGCCAGCACAAGAAGGCCTCCCTACAAGGCAAACACCCTACCTGCTGGAATATCACTAAGGCCCCAAAAAACTATTTTAAACTTGATCACTTGATCACTTGAATCCCGTTATTCATCGATTTGCTCGAGCAGGCGCCAGTAACATTTCCATTGGACCCTATCACATGCCAATGTAGCCCAATGGCATCTGGTTGATTCAGGAATATGAAGAGCCTCAAACCGTTCCTGCAGGGTCTTTACAAGGAAGTCTGACCATCTTGTAGGTGGGCGGCCACGTGATCTTTTGACATCCCTTGGGATCCAGTCAGTAATGGCTCTAGTCCAGCGGTTGTCTCCAAATTGCATTACATGTCCTGCCCATCTGATTTTCGATGCCTTGGCAAACGAGACAGCTCCCTGATTCTGGAATAGCGACGGAGGTCAGAACTCCGGATTCCTTCTCTCACTTTAGTGAGGCGTGATAGTCCAAGCATAGCTCTTTCGATTCCTCTCTGGGAGACCGAATAGCAGTCTCATCCTGCTTTCGTAGGCCCAGGTCTCTGAGGCGTATGTTAATGCAGGGAGAACAGTGGAGTCAAAGAGATGTGCCCGGAGCCAGAGGTTCTTTGTCCTTTTAGCTATTTCTACGATGCCTTTGAAGGCATTCCATGCCGCTCTCTTCCTCCTGCACAGCTCAGGTTTTAGGTCGTTCATCATGTTGATTTCTCGACCTATGTACACATAACTGCTGCATTCAGAGATGTTTGTTCCACTGAGAGTGAATGGGGCCTCTGGAACTAATTCATTTTTCATGAACATAGTTTTCTTTAGATTCAGCTGTAGACCTATCTTTCCACATTCTCGGTCAAAGTCAGCCAGCATTTGTGCCGCTTGGCTAATATTTGGTGTTATTAGAACAATGTTATCAGCGAAGTGGAGGTGGTGTAGTTGCCGACCATCTATCTTCACTCCCATTCCTTCCCATTCTAATTTTTTGCATGATGTTCTCGAGGGTGGCGCTGAAGTAGACTATTTTAAACAGTAGACTATTTTATAGTAGACTATATATAGTAGACTATTTTAAACAGTCTACTATATTGTTTTGGCTCTGAAGAAATTAAAGTATTATTTATAGAAATACTTATTTATACAAATATATTCTTCGCAAAATCATGGAGTTGCTCAGCCAGTCGGTTGTATTCTTCATCCATGTCAGCCAATAGTGGTATCTTCCCATGTTGCTGCAATGGTGCTAAAGAGTTCCCAGTTGGTGGTTGTTCTGGGAGTTCTCTTCTTAAACTTTGGAGCCTTTTCTCCCCGCTGCAATAATTTAGCACAAAGGAGACGGTTGTCTGTCCTGTTTGGAATTTTGGGACGACAGCAACATTTGTCAGACAAAACGTCTATTGAAGATGATGTGGTCAATTTAATTGTGGAACTGTCCACCAGGAGATTCCCATTTCCAACATTTCACTTCAGCCTTCTGGAACTGTGAGTTCCCTCCCATGAATGGTCTTGGTGGACATGATGAACTCAGATAGGCTCTCACACTGTTCGTTCCATTCTAGGCCATGGGTCCCAATGTGGAGTTCTTCAGCTGATCTTCTCGGTCCTATCTTGGCATTAAAATCACCTACTATGATCTTGTAGAAGGTGTGATCTTTTTTATAGAACTCCTCCAGTTCCATGTAGAATTTCTCATTTTCATCTCCTTTGTATGTGGATGTTGGTGCTTAGACAATGAAGATAGAAATTGCTGGCAGTGGGCCACATCTCTTCAAGTGTAATTGTCCTATTCAGTTTGTTAGGCATTCAAATGAATCAATGTTCCTGTTGACAAGGACACCAATGCCACCGATACCTCTTTCATCACATGTTCCAAGGAACAATTCTTCTCTGGTGTCAAACAGCAAGATGCAACTGATGCCTCCTCTTATCAGTCATACTTGCTCTCTCTCGGCGAAGAATGCCAGAGAGAGAAAGACATAAAAGGACGCTTGTCTTCAGAAACTCTCCAGCTCATTCGCCAACATGGCAAGGTACGAGCCTCAGGGGACCAAATGCTAACATCCAAGCTTGCTAAACGGGGCAGAGAAGCAATAAAAGAAGACCGCAAAAACAGAAGAGCAGAAATACTGGTAGATGCAGCAGAAGCTGGAAAAAGCATTCGCACCAACCGCCTGTCCTTCGCCAACTATAAGACCAAGATGACTGCCCTCCAAGGCCCTGATGGATCTATCACATCTTCCAGAGAGGCAATGGAGAAGATTATCCAGGACTTCTACTCAAATATCTTTGATAGCCACATCCACCTGCCCACATACCAAATTCCACAGGATGGATATGTCATTCCCAACGTTCTTCCTTCTGAAATCCGACATGCCATCTTGTCAGTAAAGAAGGGAACAGCACCAGGCCCAGACAAAGTCAGACCCGAACACCTGAAGAATCTGTCGGTGGTACTCTTCAATACAGTAGCTGGGCTCCTCACATGCTACCTGTCCATTTGAATGCAAGTGCCCTCCCAATGGAAAACCAGCAGGACAGTTCTACTTTTCAAGAAGGGAGACATTCATGACATCTGCAACTATCGCCCCATCTGCCTGTTGTCTGTCATCTACAAGCTGTTTACACGAGTCATCCTGAACAGGATTGGCAGAACACTAGATGAAGGACAACAATGTGAGCAAGCAGGCTTCCGGAAAGGATTCAGCACAATCGACCATATCCACACAGTAACCAAGCTCATTGAGGTTTGTAGGGAGTACAAGATGCCTCTCTGTCTCACGTTCATTGATTTACAAAAATTTCATTGATTCTGTGGAAACTGGGCAGTCATTGAAGCCCTAGCCAAACAGGGTGTTCAAACCCAATACATCAAGATCCTTCGTGAGCTGTATTACGGATTCACCACCAGGATCTCACCATTCTAAAAAGAAGTGATCATTGATGTCAAAAGAGGGGTTCGACAGGGTAATACCATTTCATCAAACTCTTGAGCGCCACCCTTGAGAACATCATGCGACAATTAGAATGGCAAGGAATGGGAGTGAAGATAGATGGTCGGCAACTACACCACCTCCTCTTCGCTGATGACATATTTCTAATAACACCAAGCATTAGCCAAACAATACAAATGCTGGCTGACATCGACCGAGAATGTGGAAAGATAGGTCTACAGCTGAATCTAAAGAAAACTATGTTTATGAAAAATGAACTAGTTCCTGAGGTCCCATTCACTCTCAATGGAACAAACATCTCTGAATGCAGCAGTTATGTGTACCTAGTTTGAGAAGTCAACATGATGAATGACCTAAAACCTCATCTGCTCAGGTGGAAGAGAGTGGCATGGAATACCTTCAAAGGCATCAAAGAAATAGCTAAAAGGACAAAGAACATCTGGCTCAGGGCACATCTTTTTTTTTTTTTTTTTTGGCTTTTGGGTCACTCCCGGCGATGCTCAGGGGTTACTCCTGACTCTGCACTCAGGAATTACTCCTGGCGGTGCTCGGGGGACTATATGGAATGCCGGGATCGAACCCGGGCCGGCACAGGATGGCCGCATGCAGGGCAAACATCCTACCTGCTGGGCTATCGCTCTGGCCCCACAGGGCACATCTTTTTGACTCCACTGTTCTCCCTGCATTAACATACGCCTCAGAGACCTGGTCGCACAAAAGCAGGATGAGAATGCTATTCGGGTCTCCCAAAGAGGAATCGAAAGAGCTATGCTTAGAATATAATGCCTCACTCAAGTGAGAGAAGGAATCTGGGGTTCTGACCTTCGTACCTATTCCAAAGTCAGGGATGCTGTCTCGTTTGCCAAGGCATCAAAAATCAGATGGGCTAGACATGTAATGCGATTTGGGAGACAAACCACTGGACAAGAGCCTTTACTGACTGGATTCCACGGGATGTCCAAAGATCATGTGACCACCCACCTACAAGATGGTCAGACTTCCTTGTCAAGACCCTGAAGGAGCGGTTTGAGGTTCCTCATATTCCCTGAATCAACCCGATGCCATTGGGCTACATTGGCTCGTGATAGGGTCCAATGGAAATGTTACTGGCGCCCGCTGAGGAAATCGATGAGTGCTCGAGATTCAAGTGATCAAGGGATACAAATATATAAGTATCACTTGATCACTTGAATCCCGTTATTCATCTTTTGCTCGAGCGGGCGCCAGTAACATTTCCATTGGACCCTATCACGTGCCAATGTAGCCCAATGGCATCTGGTTGATTCAGGAATATGAAGAACCTCAAACCGTTCCTTCAGGGTCTTTACAAGGAAGTCTGACCATCTTGTAGGTGGGCGCTCATGTGATCCTTTGACATCCCGTGGGATCCAGTCGGTAATGGCTCTAGTCCAGCGGTTGTTTTCCTGTTTATATAAGTATACATAGAGGATATTTCTGGTATTGTTGCAATGGATAACTATCAAGCACGTTTTAGTCTTTCTGTTTGTTTGGGGGGGGGCACATTCAGTGGTACTCTGAGTCAACTCTTTGTTCTCTGTTCAGGAATTATTCCTGGGAGGGCTCTAGAAACTATATGCAATGCTTGGAATTGAACCCATGTTATTCACATGAAAAGCAAGTGCTCTAAACACTGTTACCTCTTTGGCCCCTTGCAATTTTCGGTCTTTATTCTTCATTTCCTTCCTTCCTTCTCCCCCTGCCTCCCTTCCTCCTCCCCCTGTTGTCTTTTGTGAAGCTGATCTAATGTGCCCACTTAGCTTTACAGTGCAATGATCCTGACAAATGGATCCTGATAGATGTGACCAGCAGAGTCAGGCTTCCTCCTCCTTGGTGTGGTCTGAAGCTAATGAGCTGGTTTGTCTTTCGTGTGCTAACCATTCTGCACACATATATTGTGGTCATTACACGATGGTCATTTACCCCTATCTTAAGACCTTTATGTCTGTATGATCTCTTAGGCCCCTTTATTTGTTTTTTGCTGCATTATCTCTCTAGCCCTACAGTGGGGTATTGGGATACCAAACTGTATCAGGACTCCAAAGTTCCAGTCTAGACAAAGGGTAACTCTCTCTCCCTCCCTCTCTCTTCCTCACCTTCTCTCTCTCTCTCTCTCTCTCTCTCTCTCTCTCTCTTTTCCTCTCCCTCCCTCCCCTCCTCTTTTTTCATCTGATTTTTTGGTTAACAAATGGTAGTGCTTAGGCCAGAGCTATAGCACAGTGGGTAGGGTGTTTGCCTTGCATGCCACCGACCCAGGTTCAATCCCCGGCATCCCATATGGTCCCCCAGGCACAGCCAGGAGTAATTCCTGAGCGAAGAGCCAGGAGTAACCCCTGAGTGTCGCCGGGTATGACCAAAAAAGGAAAAATAAAGATAGTACTCAGGATTTACTCCTGGCTCTGCACTCATGGATCACTCCTGGTAGGGTCAAGGAACCATATGAAGTGGCAGGGATTAAAGCCAGTTTGACTCCCTGTGAGGCAACCCCCTACTTTCTGTACTATCACTTGGACTCCTAAACTGGTAGTTTAGGAGTTGCATAGCCTTAATCAATCATTGCTCATCAATCATTGCTTGGGTTTTGAGGTGACGACTAGAGTAAACCACCCACACGGCAGAGCCTGGCAAGCTGCCCATATCATATTTGACATGCCAAATACCAGTAACAATTATGGACCTCATTCCCGTGACCTGATGGAATCGTTTGAGGATCTTTATGTTCCTGGAGGGGCTGATGCCCTTGGACTATCTCGCATGTGACAGGACGTATTGAGATCTACTGGTGCCCACTCGAGCAAATAGATGATATACGGGAAGACAGTGATCCAGTGAACACAATCATCATCATTTTTTATTTTGTGTCATTTTGTGCAAGGAACTGTCATAGATAACCCGTGATCTGTGAGTGACTAGATTAATATGAGTGAACAGATTAATATTCCTTTTATTTAAGAACCAATACCTAATAAGTGTATATGTGGATTATTATGAAAAACAGAAATTTAAATTAAATTTGTGATTTTAGAGGGTTTTAATCTTCATTTCTTTTTTACCTTTAAAATAATCTCTTTTTGGTTTCATATATATATGTATATATATTTATATATGTATATACATATATATATAATGTCTAAGAAGAAACTGATATCTAGTATTTTATATCTTGCTCTCTAAATATATAGTAAAAATGAATGGCAGAAAGGCAAATTCAAGAAAAATTATAAAAAAAAATTTGATAATTTTCTTCAGTAAAAATCTTAAGTATTTAAATTTCTGAATTTATTGTTCACAGACTTGACTTCTTTTGTTTTCTGTATTGGTTAATACAAAAACACAAGTCTCATTTTAAAAAAGGATCTAGTGCCAGTATTTTCTACGTGTCTTTTTCTCTAACCTTATTTCATTACTAATTATATTTCCGTGACTTTATGATTATAAACCCTTTCTTCACTAGAAAGGAATTTAAACAAGCAAACAGATTTTGGCAGAAAAGAACACACACAAAACTGTTGGCCATAAATATTCCTATGGTCTATGGTATCATACTCTGTAACTCGCTGAAATCATAGGACTGGAATACACATAAAATTGTATAATGGCCTCGGTTGGGGATATTTTGCATATGCACACACGCATACCAATGCATAAAAAATAAAAAATTGTTTTAACTGTGGGATTAAGTGACCATGAATCTGGTTATTCATAGTTAATAGCAGAACTATCCTGTCAACCAGCACACAAAAGTAGTTTATGAAAAATCACTAAATGCCTGAAAAAAATTGAAGTATATAAAATTCATCAATGGTCTTTATTATTTTGCTCATATTGATTTCAAACAATTAGGAAGTGGAAACTTAAATTTTAGACTCTTAAAACAATGTACAGAAACCTTAGTTCCTGTTCTAAAATGTCATTAATTTTCAAGATGAATACATCCTACTCCGAGGATACAATTATTAGATAGTAACTTAAGAAAATCGTACCCCTGTTTCCTCTCTTTCTCTCTCTGTCTCTCTCTCTCTGTCTCTGCATCTCTCTCCCTCTTATTTTACACATTGTGGCTATCCCTGCAGATATTTAGAGTTTATCACTTAAGTCACTTTGTGTATGTTCAATGGTGAGTTTTAATCTGCCATTACCATTTCCCACATTTAGTAAAACATTGGTATCTATTTATGTCTTATTAATGAATGCAGTCATTCTGTATCTGTCCTTTTCCTTCTGACTAATTTCACTCAGCATGATAGTCTCCATGTCCATCCATTTGCTGGTAAATTTCATAATGTCATCTTTTCTGACAGCTGCATAGTATTCCATAGTGTAGATGAACCACCGTTTCTTTAGCCAGTCCTCTGTTCTCGGGCATTTAGGTTGTTTCCAGATTCTAGATATAGTGAATAGCGCAGAGATGAATAAAGAAGTACAGATAGTGTTTCTGCTATGTGTTTTTCGGTCTCTCGGGTATATTCCCAGGAGTTCTATTGCTGGATCAAATGGGAGCTCAATATCTAGTTTTCGGAGGAATGCCCATATTGTTTTCCAAAAGGGCTGGACCAGTTGGCACTCCCACCAACAGTGGATCAGAGTCCCTTTTCCCCACATTCACACCAGCAGCAGTTGTTCTTGCTGTTTTGGATGTGTGCCAGTCTCTGTGGTGTGAGATGGTACCTCATTGTTGTTTTGATTTGCATCTCCCTGATGATTAAAGATGAAGAACACTTTTTCATATGCCTTTTAGCCATTCAAATTTCTTCTTTTTTGGAAGCTTCCGCTCATTTCTTCTGCCCATTTTTGATGGGGTTTGCTTTTTGTTTTCCTGTGGAGTGCTACCAGTGCCTGATATAGCCTGGATATTAACCCCTTGTCAATGGGTATTGGGTGAATATCCTTTCCCCCTCTGTGGATTGTCTTTGTATCTTGGTCACCGTTTCTTTTGAGGTGCAGAAGCTTTTAGTTTTATATAATCCCATTTGTTTATCTTTGCTTCCATTTGCTTGGTCAGTGGGGTGTCGTCTTTAAAGATACTCTTCGTTTCGATGTCGTAGAGCATTTCTCCTATGTTTTCTTCGATGTACCTTATAGATTCATGTCTGATGTTGAGATCTAGAATGCATTTTGATCTGACTTTTGAGCATGGTGTTAGAAGGAGGTCTAAGTTCATTTTTTACATGTAGCTGCCCAGTTTTCCCAGCACCATTTGTTGAAGAGGCTTCCCTTTGCTCCACTTAATATTTTTTGCTCCTTTATCGAAGATTAAGTGGTTGTATATTTGAGAATGTGTTTCAGGATACTCAGTTCTATTCCATAGGTCTACAGGTCTGTCTCTATACCAATACCACACTGCCTTAATTACAACTGCTCTGCAGTAGAGCTTGAGGTTGGGGAAAGTGATACCTCCCATCTTCTTTTTCCCAAGGATTGCTTTAGCTATTCGTGGAGTTTTATTATTCCATACAAATTTCAGGAGTGTTTGTTCAATTTCTTTGAAGAACATCATGGATATCTTTATAGGGACCGCATTGAATCTGTATAAAGCTCTAGGGAATATTACGATTTTGATAATGTTATTCCTTCCAATCCATGAGCAGGGAATATGTCTCCATTTCCTCAGGTCTTCTTTTATTTCCTGAAGTAATGTTTTGTAGTTTTCTTTGTAGAGATCCTTTACATTCTTTGTCAAACTGATTCCTAGGTATATGATTTTCTGCGGCGCAATTGTGAATGGGATAGTTTCTTTAATGTCCCTTTTCTTCTCTCTTTCGCTGTTTGCATATAGGAAGGCCATTGACTTTTTGGTATTGATTTTGTACTCTGCTACTCTGCTATAGGAATATATTATTTCTAGGAGCCTCTTGGTAGAGAGTTTCGGGTTTTCCAGGTATAATATCATGTCATCTGCAAATAGTGATAACTTGGCTTCCTCCCTTCCTATCTGGATGCACTTAATGTCTTTTTTCTTCCCTGACTGCTATGGCAAGTACTTCCAGTACTATATTGAATAGAAGTGGTGAGAGTGGGCAGCCTTGTCTTGTCCCTGATCTTAAGGGGAAGGCTTTCAGTTTTTCCCCATTGAGAATGATGCTCATTGTGGGTTTGTATTAGATGGCCTGGATTATCTTGAGGAAAGTTCCTTCAATCCCCATTTTTACGGAGAACTTTCATCATGAAAGGGTGTTGAACCTTGTCAAATGCCTTCTCTGCATCTATTGATATGATCATATGGTTTTTTATTTTTCTTTTTTGTTGATATGATGTATTATGTTGATTGACTTGCAGATGTTGAACCATCCTTGCATTCCCAGGATGAATCCCTCTTGGTCATGGTATATAATCTTTTTGATGACTCTTTGGATTCTATTTGCTAGTATTTTGTTGAAGATCTTAGCATCTGTATTCATCAGGGCGATTGGTCTGTAGTTTTCTTTTTGTGGCCTCTTTGTCTGCTTTGGCTATCGGGGTGATATGTGCCTCGTAAAAGCTATTTGGGAGTGTTTCTGTTCCTGGAAGAGCTTTAAAAGAATTGAGAGTAGGTCCTCTTTAAAGGTTTTGTAGAATTCACTGGTGAGTCCATCTGGACCCGGGCTTTTGTGTTTGGGGAGACTTTTGATTACCGATTCTATTTCCTCGATGGAGATAGGTTTGTTGAGGTATTCCAAATCTTCTTGTTGCAGACTTGGGAAGCTATAGGAATTCAGGAATTTGTCCATTTCTTCTAGGTTCTCTTGTTTTGTGGTGTACAGGCTCTCATAGTAATCTCTGATGATCTTTTTAATTACTGTGGTTTCTGTTGTGATGTCCCCGTTTTCATTTCTGATTCTATTTATTTGGGTTCTCTCTTTTCCTCTCTTACAAGTCTTGCAAGTGGTTTGTCAATCTTGTTTATTTTTTTCAAATAACCAGCTTTTTGGTTTCATTGATCTTCTGTATTGTTTTTTGACATTCCAATTCATTGATTTCTGCTCTAAGTTTTATTATTTCTTTCTTTCTGCTTTGGTTGTGCTCTTTTTGTTGATCACTCTCTAAGATCTTAAGTTGTGAAGTCAGACTTAAGATGCACATCTGCATTCTTTTTGAGTCTTCAGGGTTGATTCCTTCATCTGTTCTTCGAGCTGGGGATCTGCATTGTTTCCCCATGGTGTTGTGGTGTTCAGGGATAGATTCCTCTGGTGTACTGTTTCTTTTTTTCTTGAGGGTATTACCTTCCCTTGGTGTTGAATTTCCTAGTTTTTCTATTAATAAGCTGCCGCTAACGCGCCCGCCCCCTGGCCAGCCACACACCCCAGGGATGTTATCTGAGGTGGAGTCAGGCCTGTGTGAGAGTTCAAAATGACGGTTTACTTCCAGTTCCACTCGGACTTCTGGGGGTTGTAGTTCCACCTTCTGCCGAGACCTGGGGCTCTACCACGACCCCAGGTGCCCGCCTGGCCAGCCGTGCACCCCTAGGAGGTTACCTGAGGAGAAGTCAGGCCGGTGTGAGAGTTCAAAATGACCGTTTACTTCCGGTTCTGCTCGGACTTCTGAGGGTTGTAGTTCCACCTTCTCCGGAGACCTGGGACTCTACCACGACCCCAGGCTCCTGCCCGGCCAGCCTTACACCTCAAGGAGGTTATCTGAGGTGGAGTCAGGCCTGCCTTGGTTTTCTTAGTAAAACATATGACAATATTTTTCAGGTTTCTACTGGCTATGTGTAATTCATTTTCAGACGTCTCTCTGTACAGGTATTCTCATTTAACAAGACTTTACTCTTGTGAGTTTCATATTTATTGTTTTTGTTTTTAGTCTCTTTTATTTTTTTCCCCACTTTATGCTGTGGTTTACAAAGTAGCTCCTAATGATTTGTTACAGGCATTCAGTATTGCAAACCGATCCCTTCTTGCTGTCACCTTTCCTCCACCATTATATCTGTTTTCCAACCACCTCTCTAGCCCGCCCCTCTAGTAGTTTCCAAAATAATTAATTTTATATACCTGTTACCACAGATGGGTAATGGAATGATAAAAAATACTTTACTAAAAGAAAATCTGTGACAATTATTGTATCTCACCATGGGGCATTAAGTTTTGTCTGCGGGTTTACTAAAATATGTTGCTAATTAAGACTTCTGTGTAAATGGTCCTTCAGTCAAGATTAGTTGGCTCCTACATTACATTCCTGTAAAATCTGGCGGTCTCTGGCGGGATGTTAGTAATGTTGAGTCTCAACCTGTCTCTCTCACAGCAGCAGTGGGATGTACTTGTGGCTCCTGAGTTTCATCTTTTTTATGTTATTCCAGCACTTTGCTTCTAATTCTACATTATTATCTCAATATTATGTCAATTCTTTTTATTTATTTTAATTGTGATTTTAAATTTATTATAATTTATTTAAATAAATTATACTTTTATTTGAATGTATATCATTTAAAATATATAGATATTTCAAATATTTAATAATTATTTTAACATTGAAGTAAAGAGATAAGTACCTTTAAATATGTTTGTGTTTATAGTATGACTTGATCCTCTCTACCTCACTATTTATGTGTGTTGATGTTTTAGAAATGAAAATATAAGGCCAGATAAACAGTTCATTGAGCTTCCCTTGCACACAGCTGACCTGGGTTTAATTACTGGCATTCCTTATGGTCCCCCAAGTTGTGCCAAGAGTGACACCAGGTGCATAGCCAGGAGTAAGCCATGAGTACTCTGGGTATGGTCCCAAAACATAAAATATAAAATATAAATGGAGGTTACCTCTACTAAAGCCTCTTTCTCATGCACATATATTCAAGTCCACGAATATCCAAGAAACCTATCCAAAAACGTAGAGCTATCATGTATTAGGTGTCTAAATGAGAAAAAGAATCGTATTATACTTTGACACTAACATTTTACTCTCCAGTTTTAAAGATCAGGAAAATAAAACTTCTGAAAACAATTCCTTTCTAAAACCAGTAGTATCAAATAAACCAGACTCTGTAAATGTAGACAAATGGATCATCAGCCAGGTCTATTAACCTATAGGAGAGTTAGACATTATTTTTCCCATATGGAGCCAGTGACCTGAAAAATAAAATAAAATCATAACTCTTAACTAAACAACTTTTCCTTCATGAAGTCTTGTGCTCCAATACCAAAGTAAAGTTAATTCTTAATCTGTCTAGGAATCCAAGCTCCAGATATAATTCTTTTCGAGTGTTAAAAAATTGTCAATCACTTGTATCACTTGTCTTCCCCTTGTTCTTCAATTTGAATTTGCTAGAACGAGCACCAGTAACATCTCTATACATCCTGTGCAAGCAAGAGTAGCTTGCTCCAGGAACAGGAGGAGCCTCAAACCATTCCTTGAGGTCATGAGAATGAGATGTATAATTGTTACTGGTTTTTGGTATATCAAATAAACACAGGTAGCTTGCCAGGCTCTGCTGTGTAGGTGGTATATTTGCCAATATAATTTCCAAATTTGGATTGCTTGGTTTTGCAAATAATAAGAATATGAATAGGAATAAGAACACTTGCAAAGAATACTATCCCCATCTTAAAGCCTAATAATTTTTTTGCTCTATGTTTAGCAGTTAAAAACAATAGAAATATAGGGTGAGGAGATAGCAAAAGAGTTGGAATCCATGATTTCCTTGCAGGGAACTTTTGTTCCATACTTGAAAAACATATGACCATTTGAGCATCTATGAGATCTTTAAACACCTCAGGAGTGACCTCTGATCACTGCCAAATTTGGACTATACAACAACAAAAACCCAGAAAGTTAGTAAATATGATGATAATGATTATGATGATGAAGATAGATAGATCAATAATATATTAATTGAATTAATAATTGTCATAAAAAGTTTTACAAGTTATAGCTTATGAGACCTTATCCTCTAAACTAACTTGTTCATATAAAGAATATAGTGATATTATATTTCTTGTGTTTACCAGTTGGTTACATATTTTGAAAACATGTTCAAAAGTTATAATACAAATTTCTCCCTTTCGAAATATACATGACAGACCAGATGAAATTAATCAAAGGTTTTAAGCTAGTCCAAATACATTCCTCACTATTACTAGAGTGGGTGGTTTTGGAATGGATGTGTGTGTTAGTAAATGTATGTATGCCTTTGTGAGACCCTAATTTTACAACCACAAGCTCACTCACCCAGAATCAGAGTGATATTTCAAATATGGTAATTTATTTTACATAGTCCATTAATTATGTTAGTTTCTGCATATATCCAGATGTGCATATAAACATTCATTGGAGAATATACAATGTTTCTGTTCTAAAATAATTCACAGCACAGCAAATATAGGCATCCATTCTCCCTGGGGATAAGTGGTCTAACATCAATTTAAATTGATGTGGGCTGAAATTTTAGGCTTCTTTTTAAAACTGATTTCCACAATGTTAGTCTTACATTGGCGCATAGTTCACTCTTCCCAGGGAGTGTTTAATGGCATCCCCATCTCCTAAACAGTGTGTAGTACATTCTGCTTTTCACATTACCATTCCTAATATGTCCTCGAAATACCAGGGGTTCTGTGGATTGTTCAACCACAATGCACAAATCTTGTATTATGAACCTGGAAGAATACTTAGAAGCATTAGTAATAAAAATGACGATATATAGTTGTTTACAATTTAATTTTTTTTTAAATCTGCAATGTTCTGTTCATTGAAGTGCCTGTAGGCAATTTGACTTGAAATGGTTTTTGATTCTCTTGTACTTATGGTTTCATCTTATCTGAGAGGTCTGGAAACAATCTCTGTAGGATGAGCAATTATGAATTTTAGAAGGTGTTATTTTAATCTTGGTTATTTCTTTATATTATACTATTTTGGTGACTGTCATCTCTAAAGAATGATGTACAGACAAAGATTCCCACAAATCTAGAATCTACTCTTTATTTTGCTTTGTAGAATTATAATTGTTTCTCAATGGAGAGGTCTGGCTTCTTTTTTTAAGAGAATAGATTTATGAAATACAAAACTCTTTAAAGTACTCATAAGCATTGATATTAAAACCACAAAAACTGTATAGCCCTCTAACTTTTTATTCAGCTTGATGTTAGATTTCTTTCTGTATTACAAATAAATAAAAGCAAAAATATTTCATTTCTACTTTCATATTTTCTATCTGATTATACATACTTAATCCCAACAATTAGACAAGGAGGTAAAAGGAAGACTTACTAAATACAATCTCACAAACTGTCTAGCACACATTATGACATTTATGAATTCCACTTTGTCAGTTAAATATGAGTGAATCATAATTTGTAGGTTAAATTTTTCTTGAATTATACATGGTTTTATAAATTACAAGGAAAAGAGAAATATCGAAATGTGGCTCTTAATTTTTTTTACTTAACACATCACTTTGCACAAAATTATTCATAGTTAAGCATCAGGCATACAATGTTCCAACATCAATCCCATCAACAGTGTTAACCTTCCTCACAAATGTTTCCTTCCAAATCTGCCCCCTTGACAGGTAAAGAAAATGTAATTTTATGTTTTCTAGGACCAAAGTATTTAAACAATTGTATAAAAAAACCTGTTTTTTCCCCTTTTACCTTTATCTAACTTAAGAAGACACATTGTATACCTTAATATTTCATTCCTTCTAAGTATTTAAAAGTCCTTTTTTTAAGTCACTCTTGTTTTTCATATATTCTTGCAAACAAATTTTAGATATGACATTTCATTTTTTATGTAATTGCTCATAGTAAGGGGAAAGCTGAAAAACACTTTTAAAATAATGAAGAACTAGGTGTCAGAACATAATTTAACTGGAAGATAAGGAAGCACTCTTTATACAAACTCAGCTTAATTTATAAAACCATCCTTGGAAAGTACATGAGAAATTGCTTCCATGAATTTCTATTATAAGGTGATGAGAGAGATTTCTAGCTATTCTAAAGGCAAGACTTTCATAAATATAACATCCAAACTTAACATATTTTTTGTTCATCTTAAAATTTGCTTTTGGGTGACCAGCCATTGTTGCAGGATTCCTAAGAGCCTCTGCATCTGCTCTGGAGTGCCTCCCATAAATCACTCCGTAGATAAGGGGGTAGTCTAAATGTGGCAGTTTATCCGACCATGTATGCTGTACTAGCTGGTATAAATATTCTCCCATGCTACCACAATCGTCGTGGGACTAGCTAGATCTTACCAGCATATTAGCCTGGCCACGCTGGACCCCTAAGTAATTAGACCAGAGAGAAATGCTGTTTGCTTCCAAGCAAACAAGCATGGCTCCCTGATATACTCAAAGGCAACTAAAATATAAAACTACAATGAAGTAGAAGAGACTTGTGAAGGCTTGGAGAAATATTTAACTGGCATTAGTATTAGTCCTTGGTACAGAGACATGCCATCTCAGAAACCCCCTTCTCTACACTACAAAGGCATTCCCAGGCAGATTTCGGCTCAAAACATCAGCATAGTAAAGGCCCTAGGTGAGGTGCAGGGAGGGATTACCTAAGGGCATTGGACCCTCCCTGCTTTCCATAACAGTGGGAGGAAGGTCTGAGTTACAGGGATATAAACTAGCCGGTTCCGCTCTCCGGGCCTTCTTCTTTGTGGGATCTCTCCTTGTGAGCACTCATTCCCCTTGGAAGCCTTATTCTCCTTTTACAAATCCTTTACACATGGTGGTCGCCATCTTGGCCTACACGTGGCTGGGGTTCTAGCCTGGAATCCTAAGCACCAGGCTTTTCCTTTTGCTGATTTGTATGCCTGAACCTGTGATAAGTAAAGCCTTTTAAAACTGCATCGGATTCCTGAGTTTTCATCCGTTCCTCGCCGGTTTCGGAGGTAGAAGGGAATTCACTTCCCGGCACTGTCGGGGGACCCCAGCGGAGCGCCCTGACAAGCCATAGCATTCAGAGACTCAAACACAACGAGGAGAGCTGGCAGCTGTCTCTCCCCTAGCTCAGCTGACCATGAGGCTCCCAGGAGGACAGATGGATTTGAGAGTAGGACCATCACCTCTGTGAGGCCTCGGAAGCAGCTTGAAGCACCTCTGTGAGGCCTCGGAAGCAGACTTGCCCACCACAATAACGCCATCTTCACTGGATGCCACAACACATCACAGCCTGCCCAGGAGAGACGCAGATCTCAAGATCAGATTAACAGAGTAGTCAAATTAAAGCCCAGGTAGGTGGCTCCCAGAGGCGGAATTCACCAGCATTCGTCAGATGGAGCTGGGGCCTCACCTTCCCCTTTCTGTCTTGTCAAGGAGACCCACTGGCCCCTCCCAAGAACTGCCCCAGGGCAACCGGTCATAGCATGAAGAGACTCAGACACAATGGGGAGAGCTGGCAGCCGGCTTTCCCCTAGCTCAGCTGACTATGAGGCCCCCAACTCGTGCAGCCGCAAGAAGCCACACGGTCCATGAAACTAGTGGAACCAATCATGTACTAGAATACACTACATTCCACAATGTGTAGGAAAGGGAATTAAGAGGGAGAGAGAGAGTAGAGAGAGAGAGAGAGAGATATAGAGAGAAGAAATACAGAACCTGCCATGGAGGTGGGCTTGAGGAGAGGGATAGGGAGGTGGGGAAATTGGTAATGGGAGATGGACACTGGTGGAAGGATGGGTGTTGGAACACTGTAGAACCAAAACTCAAACATGAGCATCTTGTAATTGTATATCTAAAGGTGGTATAATAAAATAATAAAAAAAATTCATTTTGGTTTTGTTGAGTAAAAAATGGTGTTTGAATAAATCAGATTCTAGATAAGTCCTGAGGAAAACGTAAAAAATCACATCTACGTCAACATTTTAAGGATTAATATATTTCCATTCATCTCATTACACAGTTTTCTGTAATATACATATTGTGAAATATTGTATAGTTTAATTTAACCCAAATGTAAACTGTACATATTGAACAGGTATATACATATATTTTATAAATATATTTTGTAATTATTAAAATTTGAACACAGTTTATTTTCATTATTATTGAAGTTTAACAAATAAAAAGGATTAACTCTACACACCTAATTTTCTCACCGGAAATCCTCCTGAATTCAGTATAATTTATTTTTTAAGAATAAGCATCAGGAATACAATGCTCCAACATCAATCCCATCACCAGTGCTAACTTTCCTCCACAAGTCTTTCCTTCCAAATCTGCCCCTTTGACAGGTAAAGAAAGTGTAATTTTGCATTTTGTAGGACCAAAGTATTTAAACAATTGTTTAAAGAGACTATGCAAAACCCATAATATAAAATCCAGAGACTCACAGACATGGGCAGAGCTGCTCACGAGGCTCCCGGGAGGTATGGCAGGTTCTAGCCCTGACCCACACCTCCAGCAGTCTCGTAACAAGCCAGAAGACCCCGCACTCCATGAGGGCCACCATTTTCCACGTCTGAATTCCCTTTCTTCAGAATTCCACCAAGCAGAATAGCCTATCAAAGGCTGGCTTGCGCAACTGCAAGCGGACGCACGGTTCATCAATAAATGCTGGATTTAGAGGTGACTAGAAGAGTATGCTACCCACACAACAGAGCCTGGCAAGCTCCCCATGTCATATTTGATATGCCAAATACCAGTAACAATTATAGACCTCATTCCCATGACCTGATGGAATGGTTTGAGGCTCTTTATGTTCCTGGAGCAAGCAGATGCCCTTGGGCTCTACTAGCATGAGACAGGACATATGGAGATGTTACTGGTGCCCGCTAGAGCAAATCAATGATGAATGGGAAGACAGTGATACAGTGATACAG
Organism: Cryptotis parvus; assembly: GCA_021461705.1. NCBI lineage: Eukaryota > Metazoa > Chordata > Mammalia > Eulipotyphla > Soricidae > Cryptotis > Cryptotis parvus. The sequence continues at coordinate 146,093 of JAJIBD010031242.1, forward strand.
TTATTTTTTAAATATAGATATACTAACAGCACAATTTATATATCTTAACCACACTAGGTAAACACATTTGTGGTTTCAATTTTGTATTATTATTAGAATTTTGCATAAGGAAAATTTGAGATTCCTACATATAGTTTGTTAATTCCAAAAAAATCTATAGTCCTCTATGTCATATGTACCTCAATACTTCTGTAGATTCCTCAGAATATCATTATTTTAACACTCTGATTCACTGCTTGCCAGACTTTTACATAGGGTGTTATATAATGGGGATTTATGCATGATAAATAAATATATCTGTACTAACTTCTCTAAACTCTGAATAGTTTTCTGTTTTCAGCGATTTCTGGGTTTTGTCCTTTCTATCAATATATTATTTTATTAATAATGTCCTTGATTCACATTTGAGGTCATTTTTGTGATATGCTTATGAAATATAAATACATTTTTCATTATAGAAACTTACCTAGAAATAGAAACCTTGCAGTACTAAATAGATAGATGCAGCTTAACCTGAAAAAAAGAGAAAGGAATTGACAAATATAATTAAGAAGAGATGTGTTCATAGTATAAATTCTAGATGTCTTATCTCTGATCTTATTCCATTGAGATTTAGAACCTCTTGATTTTAGATTCTTTTCAGTTATGTCATCTCTTGCCATCATTTGTACTCAGAAGCTTCAGCACTTGAGATATTATAGACTACCTTTGTTCTTCCAGAAACAACTGCATTTCATCACATTCATTCCTTTCTGTTTTAGCTGCCAAAATTATATTCCATACTCCCCCAGTCAATCAATGTATGTATAGTTTCAGCCAGCATGTATCACAGTTATTATATGTTGTGAATTAATGAAGATAGTTATCAGTAAATTTAATCAAAATACCATAAGCAATTGCCATGTTCAAGGTATTCTTTGTTTTATTGATATGTCATATGAAAGATTATGAAATGATTTATATCAACTAAAATTTGGTAATGTTAATTTAACCCATTAATATTTTGGGGATTTTTGTTGTTGGTTTTTTGGGGGCCACACCCGGTGATACTCAGGAGTTACTCCTGGCTCTGCACTCAGGAATCATTCCTGGCAGTGCTCAGGGGACCATACGTGATGCCGGGGATCGAACCTGGGTCAGCCGCGTGCAAGGCACACACCCTACCCACTGGACTATCGCTCCAGCCCCCATTAACATTTCGGTCACTGACATCAAATTATTTGCTTTAAATAAATAGGAGATAATCAAAGGACAATGCACAGCCAAGGAGCTGACAGATAGGAGATTTGACAGAAAGGAGATTGGGATTTCTGGGAACAGGAAGATGATAACTTTTTGTAAAAGGGAAAGATAAACTACAGTGCCATGTTTTAATTAGAATTTTTAATAGGCTGAGGGTCCTGGCACAGTGACCAACAAGTAGAGACAAAAGAACATTAGAATGAAATGATAGGTCCTAAACAGAACTAGCAGTTTAGAACAGAGTCATTCCAGGAGGACCAGCAAACACCGTGATAAAAAACCACAAGAATGGGGCCGGAGCGATAGTCCAATGGGTAGGGCGTTTGCCCTGCACGCGGTCAGCCCATGCCTGCCTGGGTTCGATTCCCGCATCGCATATGGTCCCCCGAGCACCGCCAGGAGTCATTCCTGAGAGCAGAGCCAGGAGAAACCCCTGAGCATTGCCTGGCGTGACCCAAAAAGAAGAAGAACATAAATAAATAAAAACTGCAAGAATGTCTGGAACCTTGCTTTGTTCCATTCCACACTATTCGATATATTTCACATGATAAGTGACTTTATGATATACTTAATTTTATTGGTGAAGTTTTGAATGACAAAGAAGGCAAGACTCACAGAGCTCTCCTTTAGCACACACATATTTTCCACACTGCCAGTTTGTTCTTCTTTTAAATCCTCAAGAGTATCTTGAGAACTCTTGGCAGATTATAAGACTAAACCCTTCACTGTACTAAAACCTTAAGTCTTGCTCTTTTCTTACTGACCTTTCTCTAGCACTTATGTTCATGTTCTTCTAATGTTCTCAATTTTAATTTTCCACTTCAAATAAAACGACTTGACTCTAGTTCTCTAAATTTTTAACTGGTACTTGCCTTCTAAACACTTGAACTCTAAAATTTACATTTAGTGATTAAACTTTGCCAACATTGGATTAATAGGTATCTCAGTACTATCCTTACATCTACATTAAAAACTGTTTTGAGAAAGAATACTTGCATTTTACAGATAAATACAGTGGCATTCTCTTATTTATTTTATTCCATATCACATCTTTAGAACATTAAAACTTTTGTATACTCCTTAATATGCTAAATACCAGCATTTCTTATAGCATCCTTTGGGTGAATCTGGATTACCCCAATAATCACGTTTTCAGAATTCAAATTTGGACAAGTAAGCTTATTAGGAAATTTAGAATATCATAATCATGTATTTACCTCTAAATGTGTATTGTGGGGGCTGGAGGCGATAGCCCAGGTTCAATCCCGGCATCCCATATGGTCCCCTGAGCACCGCCAGGAGTAATTCCTGAGTGCAGAGCCAGGAGTAACCCCTGAGCATTGCCAGGTGTGACCCAAAAAGCAAAAAAAAATGTGTATTGTGAAGCATTTAATAATGTTAAACCAAATAATATACTTAACTTATGCAGGCATTTTAAATAAAATGTGTCTCAATTGGGGATTTTCCTAAAAACCCTGAGTGTACAGCTACAAAGTAGAAAAGTCATTTATGGTATTACATTTAATCTTTAATTTCATTTGTGATAATAAACTAAGTAACTCAACTATAACTCAATTATAATAACATAATTTTACTTAAACTATTTATAATATTGCCCGCTCGAGCAAATTGATGAATAACGTGATGTAGAGTGATCAAGTGATTTATAATTTATTTTATATTATACTATGCTGCCATAGACAAATATTATTACATTACACCAGAGCCTGAGAAATAATCCCAATACAAAGTAGTCTTCAGAGCATCAGAGACAGTAAGGAAGGTACTTGTCATGCATATAGACAACTCTGGATCTTTAGGTGTTCCCATAAGACTGGTTGTGACCCAACCTTCCTTTTCCCCTCCCCCATTTCCGTATTTCATAATATACTTTATAAAAAGCAAAATGTTAATTATAACTCTACAGGTTCCCATAAGTACTTATAACTAATTTCGAATGTTCTATTTCACTGCTTTAGCTATCTATGATATTAAGCCTGTAGTAGGCATCTGTAGAATCTTTGGATTCACAGACACAGTAATAATCTCTGGAAATATGGGAATAAATGGAAAACCACAGTTTTCTGCCCTTATAAATCTGATAAATTGATTCAGAGATATATCATTAATCGAATAATCATATAAAGATAAATTATCTCTGGAAGCAGATTTTTTAGAGAATACATGAATCTGTGAGAATAAAGATGAAAAGAATTTCCCTGAGGAAATGATCCTCAAAGTAAGATGTAAACATGCGACAGGATAGGAGATGTGTGAGGAAAGATGGAAAAATGGAGAAGGAAAATTAAGCAAATCAAAGATATGTGGAGAACTAATAACATAGGAGAGAGAGCAATGTGTCTAAATAAAAATTATTACACATTTTTTTTGGAATCCAGTTATAAGAAAAAACCAAGCGAGGTGAAAGTATTAGAGAAAGAGTCAGAGACTTTCTGAAATCTATTAAAAAGCTTTATCATAATGCCTAATGCAAAGAAATTATTCTACCAATACCTAATGAATAAATAAAACTATGGAGATTTCAGAAAGTTGAAAGATTCTGATTTCCACACTAAGCAGAAGAAACAATGCCTCATGATTTATTATTTATTTACTTATTATTTTTTAAATTTTATTATCCACCATGAGATAGAGTACTTAAAAGCTGTTTATGATTTGGTTTCAGTCACACAGTGTGCCAGCACCCATCCCTCCACCAGTGCACCCTTCCCAACACCAATGTCCCCAGATTCCTTCCCTTTTCCCCTAGCCTGCCTCCATAGCAGGGACTTTTCCTCTTCTCTGTCTCTGTGTCTCTATTTATGTCTCTGTCTCTGTCTCCTCTGTCTCCCTCTCTCCTTTCTCTTTCACGTTGTGGCCTCATGATTCTAACAAGGCTGACATTTGAAAGACGTGAGAGCTATATCAGAAAAATCCAATCTTAAAATATGTTTCCTAATTAGCTGGGTGCCATATGAAAACTGCTAATCTAGGAAAAGAAACTTGTGTTTTATTATGATTTTTTCAATGTAGTTTAGATAATATATGATGATGTACACAGTTACTGCAACTTCATAAAGTATCCAACATAGTGCATCACTATTCTGATGTCACACTAGTTCATCTCTTTCTTCCCCATTCCCTCATTCTCACTGCTTGGTTATCTCAAAGAACAAGGATTTGCCATTATTTGATATCGTCTATTTTGTTGCTCTTTTTTCTATATAGAACACAGATTAATCACATTATTTGGCATTCATTCATCCTCTGACTTACATCACATAAAATGATCCACTCCAGTTCTACCTTTTGCCACAAACTACATGACTTTTATCTTATAGTTTTATAGTATTTCATCATACAGTCACACTACAACATTTTTTTTTTTGTTTTTGTTTGTTTGGGCCACACACAGAAATGATCAGCAGTTATTCCTGACTCAGAAACTCAGAAATTACTCCAGTGATGTTCAGAGGACTATATATAATTCCAGGGATTGAATTTAGTTGTGCAGCATAAAAAGCAAGGACCCTACAGTGCTGGTCAATCTCTCCAGCACTTGTTTTCTTTCTCTTTTGGAGGAAGTAGAGTGGAGGAATCTGGAACATCCAGTGGTGCACAGGATATACCTCTGATTCTGGCTCAGACATCAATGCAGTGGAACTATGGAAGCCATGTTCAGTGGCTCTTGGATTCTGTTCAAGGATTGAAGCAGGTCAAGAGCACATAATGTAAGACAGCACTCTACCAGCTTTGCTGTCACTAGTGCCTACATTTTCCTCACTATTGTTCAGAGCACTGAAATACACATAGGTTGAAATGAATCTTTTTCATATTAATAGTTTCAACAGAACATCATTCTTGTTGTAGAGTCCAAGAAGCAATATTGCAAAAGTCTTATGAAATCCTTATACTTGCTTTTCTGAAAAAATTTCATGCTGTTTGACACAGGGGCTGAACTTTCCATAGAGGCAAAGCATTCCTTTCAACAATGATAGGAATATTGGATTTCTTTTTATCACCTCCCTATTCAACACTGGTTGATTCCAATTTTTTATATATATACCATTTTCCCTGGGGTGGGATGATATTGTTGCTTAGACCTGTATTTCCCGAACAAGTGGCAATAAACACTTCATATGTCCACTGGCTTAGGAGAAATCTTTAAAAATGTTAATATCTGGAGTTAATTGAAGGCCTGGTCCAACGAATAGTAGTAGTTCTACCACGTGAAGGATGAGAGGTGGTCTGCTAAGTTGATGCACTGTCCTATAAATCCAGAAACAAACTTTCTAGAGTTTTTGAACCAAAAACTGTTATATCCCAGCAATAGAACCAGTACTACTGCTCAATGAATAGACACCATGCTGAGGCACCAACAGGCTTAAATCAAACCAAGAAAGTTGAAATGACATCAAATGTCCTTTCAAATCACAATATTTTAACTGAAAATTTAGTACAAAATCTGGGGAAATTTTAAATATATGCAAACTAAAAACATACTACCAAAACTGCTGGATAAGAAAGTTAAAGGAAGAAAAATATTCTGGATAAAAGTGGAAAACAAAGCAATTAGAATTTATGGGAAAGGGAAAAAGCATTAAAGGTAAGGTCAAGCATGATGTGTTTTCATCAGGAAGCAAATAAGTTACCTTATTTAATACATTTGGATACTTACTATTTTAAAAGAATAGTAAGGGCAACCAGGGAAATCCAATATAAGAATAAGCAAAAATCCAATAAAATCAAAGCAGAAAATAATACATAGCCAACAAAATTAATGAACACACATCTGTTACATTCTAATGAGTAAACCTGATTTAGAAATAAAATATATTTTAATTATACAAATTTGTAGCATTGTAAATAAAAATCATTATTAGGAATCATTTAAACAACGATGTTAAAAAACCTATTTAATCAAAGTAAAGATTCACTTCAAAATTAAAAAAATGGAGCGGGATAGCCCAGCGGGTAGGGTGTTTGCCTTGCTGCGGCCGCTGTGCCGGGCCGGGTTCAACCCGCATCCCATATGTCCCCTGAGCACCGCCAGTAATTCCTGAGTGCAACCAGGAGTAACCCCTGAGCATCCGGGTGTGACCCAAAAACAAAAAAATTAAAAAGGAAGACAGGATATGGAAACACAGTCAAGAACTTGAAGATACATATAATTAAAATGACCACGTGTCTCTAGTATTCAACTGATCACTTGATCACTTGATATCCCTTCATTCGTCAATTTGCTCAAGTAGATGGCAATAACATTTCCATTTGTCCCTGTCATGTGCAACTGTAGCCCATTGGCATCAGCTTGATCCAGAGGAGACTCAAAGTATTCGTTCAGGGTCTTGATGAAGAAGTCCTACCATCTTGTAGTGGGCGGCAACGTGATCTTTTGATGTTCCATGGGATCCAATCAGTAGCGGCTCAAGTTCAGCGGTAGTCTCCAAATCACATTACATGTCCTGCCCATCTGATTTTTGATGCTTTGGCAAATGAGAAAGCATCCCTGACTGTTGATCATTGACAGAGATAGGAACTCCAGATTTCTTCACTCAATTGGTTAGGCATGATATTCCAAGCATAGCTCTTTTGATTCCTCTTTAGGGAGACCTGAATAGTGTTCTGGTCCTGTTTTTGTAGGGCCCAGGTCTCTGAGGTGTATGTTAATGCAGCGAGAACAGTTGAGTTGAAGAGATATGCCCGAGCCAGAGGTTCTGTGTCCTATTAGCTATTTCTTTGATGCTCTTGAATACATTCCATGCAGATCTCTCCTCCTGCAGCTCAGGTTTTAGGTCGTTTATCATGTTGAGTTCATGACCTAGGAACACATAACTACTGCATCCAGAGTTGTTTGTTCCATTTGAGAGTGAATGGGGCATCTGGAACTAGTTTGTTTTTCATGAACATTGTTTTGTTGAGATTCACCTGTAGACTACCTATTCACATTCACAAAGGCAGCCAGCATTTGTGCTGCTTGACTAATGTTTGTTGTTATTAGAATGATGCCATCAGCGAAGCGGAGGTCGTAGTTGCCGACATTCTATCTTCACTTCATTCCTTCACATTCTAATTTTCACATGATGTTCTCTAGGGTGCCATGTTTGAGGGTGGCACTGAAGAGTTTCAGTGAAATGGTATCACCTTGCCGAACCCCTTTTTGACATCAATGATCACTTCCTTGTAGAATGGTGAGATCCTGGTGGTGAATCTCTAATACAGCTCACGAAGGATCTTGATGTATTGAGTTTGAACACCCTATTTTGCTAGGGCTTCAATGACTGCTTCGATCTCAACATAATCAAAGTCTTTCTTTAAATCAATGAATGTTAGACAGAGCAGCATCTTGAACTCCTTGCAAACCTCAATGAGCTTGGTTACTATGTGGATATGGTCGATTATTCCGAATCCTTTTCAGAAGCCAGCTTGCTGGCATGGTTGTCCTTCATCTAATGTTCTGCCAATCCTGTTCAGGATGACTCGAGAGAACAGCTTGTAGATGACAGGCAACAGGCAGATCAGGAAAGAGTTGCCAAGCTTGTGGATGTTTCCCTTCTTGATCAGTAGAACTGCCCTGCTGGTTTTCCATTGGGAGGGCACCTTGCATTCAGAGAGGTAGCGGGTGAAGAGCCGAGCCAGTGTATTGATGAGCACTGAAGGCATATTCTTCAAGTGTTTGGGTATGATTTTGTCTGGGCCTGGTGTTGTTTCCTTCTTTACCGACAAAATGGCATGTCGGATTTCTGAAGGGAGAATGTTTGCAAAGACATATCCATCCTGCGGAATTTGGTATGTGGGCAGGTGGACATGGCTATCAAAGAGATCTTAGTAGAAGTCATGGATAATCTTCTCCATTGCCTTTCTAGAAGATGTGATAATATCTTATGATTAATAAAACATCATCCTATTATTTGCAGAGCTCTGAGTATGATCTCAGTACCACACATTCTACCCTACTAGTACAACCTGATATATCCTGGAGACTCTGAGAAATTTAGATCATGCAGTGCCTCATCACCTGTGCACTGCAGGCTGCAGTGCACAGCTCAAGTGTGGAATGTTCAAGTAGTCTGAGTATTGAGGGTGGCCTTTCCTGCCCTTACCACTGCCAGGTTCACTTGGATAATTTTTAATGGGGCCAGAGTAATAGTATAGTGAAGAGGAAACTGGGTGTTGCTTGCAGCCTACCAGAAGCCTGCAATCACATTATGGGCCCCAAGTTGGCCTCAGATATAATACCTGAGCACAGAGCAAGGAGTAAGCCCTGAGCTCAGCCAGGTATGGCCTAAACACCACAGACAAAGAACCCCTAATAACAGGTTTTTCCTCTGCATTTTTATTTTTAAAGCAACATTATTAGGCTATCTTCCTTAGAAGATGTAGGTAATGTAATTCTGTCCAATTATTAAACATGATAAGAGTGTATTAATCAATATACAAGAGCCCTAAATTAGGGAGAAGGGTTGTAACAGCTAAAAGTCATAATGAAAATATTGAAAGAAATAAAAAATATATCTTAGAAAGCAATTTTTTGCAGTTTTATGTTGGTGATAGAGATCACATCATATAGTGCTTGGGTTGTTAGCAGGGATTCAAGCCTGGTTTTTTCCAAGGATAGATCCTCTACTATGCGTATTATCTCCCTGGCCCCAACGTGTGGTATTGTTAAAGGTCCGTTTACAGAAAGTCAGCATTTAAGGACAAAATTAATTACAAACCCATATTACATAGTGTTTGATATGAGAATACAATAACATTTATTTTAGTTCTAGAGGCATAAATTTGGCAAATGTAATAATTCCATCTAATATAATTACAGTGTTATTATCAATATGCAGTAATTACCAACCTGTAATTGTATGTTATAAATTCTTAACCTTAGACTAAGTAAATAAAAGCTAACAATTTCTCTCCAAAGTTAACTGCATCCAACATTGTCAAGCTAAGCAAAGCACCACCTTACAAGAGTAACATTCAAGTTGATAAATATAATATTTTCACTCACAAGTGGAATCATGACACTATAATTCAAGGATACTGATGAAGAAGTAATGGCTAAAGTGAATTTTTTGACAACTGGCAATATAGCTGTATCATATAGATCATTCCTGTTTATGTTTTGTCAAAGAATCTTAAATTTTTTTCCTATCTAAAATTTCACAAACACAAGTAATAGATATCTTTCCATATTCTCTGCAATAACATTTGCAATAAATTTAATTTATAATACTGTACCAAGGATCTAGTGCTATACTGTCATTGGGATTATTGAAATGATAGTTGTGCTAGATAATCTATCAATCCAAATGGTATAACTTGGGCCAATCTCGTCTATATTAAAATTACCTTCCCTGTAAGAAACCTATAATTCTTTTCTTTTCTTTCACAATTTTGCCTCTACTTTGAGTTTTCTGAATAATTGCTTTTCTACTGATCAAAAACAAATTCTAGCTTACTAGATGCTCTGTCATTGATCACTCTAAGTACTGATATATGAATAAAATATGTTTATGCTTCAAGCTAACACTGACGTCTCTGTAATAAGACCTCATATACAATCTAGCACATTACTGTCTTTCTGCTTCATGTAGAAGATAGTTTGGACTTTATAAAAGTCAGGTTTAACTTAATATGCTGATAACTTTTTACTATCATTCTCTCATTGTATTCCTTATTCATTCTGATTTGTTAATGTTATACACTGAAGGAATATATGTGATGCAAACATATATATTAATTAATGTAGTGCAGTAGAGCGCAAAAAATGACAAAAAATTCTACAGATTTCTGATGCAGTCATAACAAATACTGTTAGAAGTTTGTCTAGGATGACTAGAATAAAATAATGAGTCTGTTGGATTATTCTCTACCATGATTTTAAATAGTGGTTCATTTTCACTCTGGGTCCTGAATTAAAGACTTGTTTTCCTCAACAAGGCTTGTTTCACTTGTGTTGAATTTTACAAAGTGTATTAAGTTGTCTAGGAGAAATATCTCTAAGAACTGGGAACTCAAGTTTGATCCCCAGTATTGCAGAATCACATTGCCATGAGCACTATCAACAACCCCCGTATGGCAACATGATCACTTCCATGAGCACTATCAACAACCCCGTATGGCAACATGTGTAAGCTGCTGAGCCCCCAAAGAAAAACAAGACAACAAAAAGAGAACATGAAAATAAATCTCCAACTGGAATAGTTACAACACTATAATAAGTGACCTTTGTCTTTTTAGACTGAGTCTACAGATTTTTTAAACCTTTGTTTCATACACCCTTCTGGTACTCAGGTATTAGTAATCAAAATCCTTGAATCAGAAATTCTGAATTCAAGTCCCTAAACGCCTTTGATTATTTACTGACTTAAAGATGGGGGAGCCTTTATTATCTATATGGAAGAAAGATTTGTTTCTTATCCCCCAAAAAGTAGAAAATTAAAAATAAATATAATGTATTTTAATGGAATCAAAATATTTAAAACTATAATTGGATTAAAAATACCCTGCTAACGAAAATTAATCAAAATTATACTTTTTTAATTTTAAAAACTGAGCAAAAGAACAGTGGTCTAGTTACAAAAATATACTGGGAGGTCTGGACTCTAAACAGTAATGAAGATGCAAGAAGCTTGCATGCATCCTGGTTCCAATCTTGAGCACCAAATAGGGTCGCCTGAGTATTTCAAAGGCACTATCCCTGATCAAACCCATGCATAGACCCTGAGTTCTGCCCATTGTAAATTTTCCTCCCCTTAATATGAGGAATCTTAAAATCTTAATAACTTGGAATTTGGTGTGAGTTTATCTAACTCTCACAGAAGGTATCCAAATATAAACATCAACAGAAAATTAGTAGGTTCTTTTTTTTTAAAATTTTTTATTTTACAATTACAAAGATATACAATTAAAAGTTCATATTTGGGTTTTGGTCATACAGTGTAGCAGCTATTATTAATTTGAGCAATTTAGGCTGGCATAACTCTATAGTTGTTTGTTAGTTGGTTAGTTTGGTTTCGTTTTTTGTCAAATGGAAACCAAAGTATTAAACAGATGGAGACCAACCTTAAAAAAAACTCTGAGTGAAGAACCAGTTAAGCAGATAAACAACGGCAGTTAGCTTATTTTTATGACTAGTTAACCTAAGTTTTTTTGTTTGCTTGTTTGTTTTATGCTTCTGGGAATATTTAACCATGTTTGAACTATTTCCAAATGTCTGTTTGAGGTAACCACTGGATTAATTTCCCTATTGTTTAAGAACATTCTAATATTATAACTGTCACTCAGAAGATTAAACAGTAACTACCCTCTCATAGTATAAGCTGATTTATGACAATATACTACCAGCATAACATGGGGCAAAGCTGCTACTTGCTCTCCCTGTGCCCAGCTGCTCATGAGGCACCCGGAGGCATGGCGGGTTCTAGGCCTGGCCTGCCACCCCAGCAGAGCCTCAAAACAAGCCAGACCATCCTCCCCACTCCATGGGGCCTGCCATTTTCCACATCCGGACTTCCCTCTCGTCACAATTCCACCCAGCAGACCAGACTATCACAGCCCGGATCATCGACAGCCACCCGCAGCAGTTTTTTTTTTTTTCAATCTGGCCCAGGTATGCTGAACCCGAGACTCTCAGACATGGGGGCAGAGCTGCTACTTGCTCTCCCTGTGCCCAGCTGCTCATGAGGTGCCCGGGAGGCATGGCGGGTTCTAGCCCTGGCCTGCCACCCCAGCAGAGCCTCACAACAAGCCAGACCAACCTCTCCTACTCCATGGGGCCCGTCATTTTCCACATCCAGACTTCCCTCTCATCACAACTCCACCCAGCAGACCAGACTATCACAGCCCAGCTCGCACGGGCGCTAGCGGCCTTGCGGTTCATCAATAAATGCTTTATTTAGAGGTGACTACAACAGTATGCCACTCGCACGGCAAGCCTGGCAAGCTGCTCGTAGTATTTGATATGCCAAATACCAGTAACATTTATATTAGGTAATTCCCGTGACCTAATATAGTGGTTTGAGGCTCTTTATGTTCCTGGAGCGAGTGGATACCTTTGGGTTCTACTAGCATGAGACAGGACATATGGAGATATTACTGGTGCCCGCTCTAGCAAATAGATGACTAACGGGAAGATAGTGATAGTGATAGTGACTACCAGCATATTTCGTGTATTAATCAGAAAATATTACAACTTCCAAACTGTCTTTTTATGTAAGCATATTTTTTTTAAACTAAGTACCATTTGGGTGATCCTTGGTTATTTTGTCTATACTGATGTTCTTATAAAATCAACTAGATTAGATTATTTATTTTTATTTTTTTTTATTATACCACAGTGAAACATACAGTTACAAAGGTGTTCATAATTGGTTCTTGGTAATATAGTATTCCAGCACCCATCCCTCCACAGTGCCCCATCATCACCACCAGTATAACCAATAACCACACCCCCCCTGCCCACCCCCAGGTTGCCTCCAGTAGCAGGTACCCCTTATCTTCTCTTTCTCTCTCTGTCTCTCTGTCTCTCTCTCTGTCTCTGCATCTCTCTCCCCCTTCTTTTACACATTGCTGCTAGCCCTGCAGACATTTAGGGTTTATCGTAAGTCTCTTCATGTATATTCAGTGGTGAGTCTAGTCTGACATTACCATTGCCCACACTCAGATAAACACTGGTATATATTTATATACCATTAATGAATGCAGTAATTCTATATCTGTTCTTTTCCTTCTGACTAATTTACTCACCATGATAGTCTCCATGTCCATCCATTTGCAGGCAAATTCCACAATTTCATCTTTTCTGACAGCTGCATAGTATTCCATCATGTAGATGTACCATGGTTTCTTTAGCCATTCCTCTGTTCTCAGGCACTTAAGTTGTTTCCAGATTCTAGCTATCGTGAATAGTGCAGTGATGGATAAAGAAGTACAGATAGTGTTTCTGCTATGTGTTTTTTGGTCTCTCGGTATATTCCCAGGAGTACTAATTGCTGGATCAAATGGGAGCGCAATATCTAGTTTTCAGAGGAATGCCCATATTGTTTTCTCAAAAGGACTGGACCAGTCGGCACTCCCACCAACAGTGGATGAGAGTCCCTTTGTCCCCACATCCACGCCAGCACCGGTTGTTCTTGCTGTTTTGGATGTGCCAGTCTCTGTGGAGTGAGATGGTACCTCATTGTTGTTTTGATTTGCATCTCCCTGATGATTAAAGATGAAGAGCACTTTTTCACATGTTTTTTAGCCATTCAAATTTCTTTCTTTTTGGAAGCTTCTGTTCATTTCTTCTTCCCATTTTTTGATGGGGTTGGCTGTTTTTTTCTTGTGAAGTGCTACCAGTGCCTGATAGATTAGATTATTTAAAAAATTAACTTTTCTCCGACATTGCCTAGAGATGTCATTTTAATTATTACATAATAAAAACAGATAAATTTACAAGACGGTAAAGAGTGTCTTAGAGAATATGTGGTCATGAGCATCCGCTTCTCTTCCCCCACAGTGCCTGTAATTGAAACCAGTTCTCTTGCTCAGAAACATGTACTTTGCCATTGTGCAATATCCCTGCTACATGATTATCAGTATTTTAGCAAGAAAATTGATTCCAAATAGATATTTTCCATTTTACTTCAAAACAGATAATCCATCTGTGAAAGGAACTGTTTGTGGAAGACAGATCTCCCAATCCCTAGTAGGAAGGTTTCTCAAGAAACAAATCCAGTGGATTTTTTATACACTTATATTTTATTATGTATATTGAATGAAAAATATTAAGCAGAAAATTTGTTACTTTCAGTGGAGAGAAATGGAAGCAATCAACTAATAATGTAGTCTGTGTTTTTCTTATTTCACAATTTGTATCTTTCAAATACATAATTTATTCCCATGGTCCAAAGTCAAAGCAATAATGTAAAATAAAAATGTTTTATCTTTTTTGTTTCTCGTTTCTGTTATAGATTTTCTCATTACATCAACAGTATATTGAATGGTACATAAAATGTAAATCTTATTTTAACTTGAAAATTAGCACTACTATTTGCCTTTTCCCCCATAAAGACCTATGAGCCTTGACAAAAGTATCCGTTTGTGTCACTGCATCAAAATTCAAAACAAAGATGCTACAGCATCCCCAAATATCTTCATCCATGTCATCTCTGTACTCTGCATCAAACCCTGAATATCCTCATCCATGTTACCTCTGTACTCACACTTATCCCCCAATATCCTCATCCATGTTATCTCTGTTCTCATATGTCTTCTTCTAATACCATCATCCATGTTCTCTCTACTCACACATCCTCTGCTCTAACTCTAATGATATTCCTCTGTATCCCTCACTATAATTATATCTTTTTCTGGATCATAATGCAATTATAGTATATGAAACACGTTTGAAATTCACCTCTTCAAACAGTGCATGTCTGATATCATACAGATTTTTGTATTTCTTGTCTTATCCATACAAATTACTGCACCTTATGACAAAATGTTTCTCATAAGCTTTACTTAAAAAGCATTTTGCCAAATTAATATTTACTTTCCTAGAATATATGTAAGAAACTGAAAAACAGTTTATCAGCTATCAATTTTTTTTCTTTTTAATAGATCAATTGTACATATGTACATGAACACACATACAGGACTTCTGTAGTGAATGCATCAGGAATATTGTCAATATAAGGAGAAGCAAGAATTTTGGTGCTCAATGGAAATTAGACTACCATACCTGGAAAAATACTTTCATAAAACTGAGAAAATAATTTTAAGTAGAAAAAGAGAAGGGTTTGTTAAGAGATTATGGACCTTTAATTTTGATTATGACACCTTCATATGTTGTATGCATTTATTTATTTCAGTGTGCTATATTTGTTTAGTCAGCACATAGATATTCTTTTTTTAAAACTAATGACAAAACATATATTCTAAAATCTTATGACTCACTCCAATATGATTATAATGCATATATATGCACACGCACACACATAAACACATATATTTATATGCATACATACATATATGCATACATATGTCATGAGGCACCCGAGAAGAAAAGGAGAGTTCTAGCTCTGGCCCACCATCCGAATAGAGCCTTGCAAGAAGCCAGAGAACCCCATACCATGATGGTGACCATTTTCAACATCCGACTCCACAGCTCGTCTGAGCTCCACCCAAGAGAAAAGCTGATCTCTCCTGCTTGCACGTGGCTGCCATGCAGCTGCATAGTTCATCAGTACCTGCACAAGATGAGAGCCTACTACTGAGAGTATACCACCTGCATGACAGGTGAATTAAAGTGAATCCTGACCCACACTTCTATCTATCTAGTTCATTTTTTTCTTTATGAAAAGAATAATTTCAATTTTCCCTTAATCACTCCATTTGTATTTATTTATAATTTCATTTTTATTCTAAGTGCTAGTCATTATTCTATCTGACATAAATATATTTGAAGCTTGCAGATACAAGTTACAAAGATATACTTAAAAGCCTTTAATTGAATTTGCAGTTATTTGCATTGGCATAGGTACTAGTAGGAAGCATTAAACTTTGAAAATAATAAACTCAATAATAGAAAATTAAAGCTAATTCCAAGGTTAATATAAATATCTAATGGCACCAAAGAGATAGTACATAAGTTAGGCATTTGTACAAGGCAGACCTGGGTTCGATCCTTAGCATCCAATAGATCCCCTGCCATTACCACCAAAATCTCTGAATGTAGAGCATGGTCCAGGGAATGAACAATGAAAACAGTCAGCTGTGCCCCCAAACAGCAAAAAAAAAATTGAATATATAATACTTTAAAAAACAGGGGGCGGAGCGAGAGCCCAGAGGTAGGGCATTTGTCTTGCACATGGCCGGCCCATGCCGCCCAGGTTTGATCCCTGGCATCCCATATGGTCCCCTGAGCACCGCCAGGAGTAATTCCTGAGTGCAGATCCAGGAGAAACCTCTGAGCATCGCCCTGTGTGACCCAAAAAAACCCCCAAAAATACATAAATAACAACAACATATGCAAGCATTTAAAAATAAGTATGTATAAATCAGGTCAATTTTGTGTGAGTTTTGAATAATTAATAATTTGATGTTGCAAAATTTAGCATTAATTGTCACTTGCATCACTTGTCCTCCTGTTGTTCATCCATCAATTTGCTCCAGCTGGCCCCACTAAAGACTCCATTCATCCTGTTCCTGTCATGTGCTAGTATAGCCCAAGGTCATCTGCTCTCTACAGGAACATGAAGAGCCTCAAACCATTTGTTCAGGTCATGGGAATGAAGTCTATTATTTTTACTGTTTTTGGCATATTGAATACGACATGAGTAGCTTGCCAGGCTCAGCAGTGTGGGTGGGATACTGTCCGTAGGTATGCTCTCAGTTTTTGCATTTACTGATGTATTGCGTGGGTTGCAAAGCATCTGCATGCAAGGCAGAGAGCCAGTGGCAGATCTGCCCCGTGTATCTGTGTCCTGGTCACAACCGACAGCCCGGGGAGGCAGTTTGTGGGCAGGTCCAACAGGCCTCCCGGACAGGACAGAGTTGGGAAAAGGAACCCCAGCTCCATCTCCACAGAAGCCCGGTGACTTTAGCTACCAAGTCCAGCACACCTGGTCGATTTTTATTATTAAATAGTACAAACAGATTTATTTTTTATTTGCCTCTACTTACAAATTTTGACCAAACCTAAAATTAATAACAAAATATATATGTTCAAAACATTTACTGAAAACAGGAGCAAGAGAACCAGCATTAAGGTGCTTTAGCCTACCCTGTTTTATCCCTAGCCCCACACGCTGCCCTGAACATCGCCTGTGGCCCTGTAATCTCCAAGCATCATCAGGGAAAGACAAGTGTTGTCTTCAAAGCGTTTTTATCTGCTGTCTTTTTTGTTTTAATTGTTTTTATTATACCACCAGAGATATACAGTTACAAAGATATTCATATTTGGGTTTCAGTAATATAGTGTTCCCACATGACCCCTCAACCAGTGCCTATTTCCCACCACCAATGTACCAATGCCACCTGATTCTCTACCCCTCATCTAGCCTGCCTCCGTGGCAGGCATTTGCCCCTCTCTCTCTTTCCCCCCCCTCCTCTTACACATTATGGATTGCAATATACATTTAGAAATCATCATGTATATCCCTTTGCCTATATTTAATGCTCAGTTATAGGCTAGTATTATCAATTCTAACAATTATTACCACATTGTTCCCTTCTCTCAATTACCTAACCTCTGACTCCACACTTGGCCAGGAATCACTAGAAGGCGTACTCTGAGCACTGCTTGGGAATTACCATTGCCATAGTTCTTTTGTCCTTGAATTAATTTGGCTTTAGTTGTCTAGTTTGTTTCCTAATGGTTTCAATTTAATTAAAAATTTACTTTCTGGGCTAGAGAATGTAGCTCAAATAACTAGACGTGCCTTGTGCAGTGTCCTGAATATAATCCCTAGTAGCATTGGCCCCTGATTGGGGTGACCACAACAACAAACAGAAAACAAAAGACATCTATTTTTCTGGTCTGTAATCCCAACATGCCCGGGGTTATATATTTGACTAGTTTTTTATAAAAACAATGCCTGAAATGATTCTTTCAATCAAAACACATATGCAGGTAAAATCTCTTCCTTGAGCAATTATGAGCAGGATTATGTCTAATGAAATGCTTCTATTAATGGTAGATGTCATGTTTTCATAGGACTGACAAGTATGAACATATAATCAGAAGAACAATCCATATAAAATAAATGTGTGTAAAAATTTTATTTATTCAGTCTGCTATTTGAACTTTAACTATTCACTTAACAGTTGCAGGTCAATATGGTTAGACACTTCTTTGACGTACTAATAGTATGATAGTATAAAAGTCTATTTGACTTCATATGAGCAAGTGGACTTCAAGCAGAAACACTTCAAAGATGTAGAATCCATTTAGCACATGATCCTTTCAGTCATTCCAAGCAATAGATTCAACAAAAATTTATTGAGGATCTACTATGATGCACTAAATGTGCTCTGTTGCTAAAGATACAAAAAACATAAATCTCAATTTCTAACACAAGAAGTTACCGCAAGGTGAGAATTTCAGAGGCTAAATAATAGTAACCTAAAAAACAAGTTTTTTATATAGATAAATAATTTAATTTTTTGTCCAGGATTTCATTTCTTATCAGGCAGCCTCCAAAAGAAATAGGCTGCCTTATAATATAATGAGCTCCTTGTCACTAAAAGTTGAATTATCACTTTCCAAGGATATTTAAACAAGTCTATAAAATCTGTACAGCACACAGAATACTCTGTTTGAATACTATTTCCCACTTGACTAATTCCTGGAAATATTTAAAAGAAAAGGGACTTACAAAGCTTGAATATTTACATTATATTCAAAAAGATACCAGGATCTGCTTTTTTGAGGCCATTGTATGAATTATCCATAGTAATATATAAAGTATAGATAATAATGGAACATTAACATACATGATTTGAATGCTTTAGTAAAACAGAAACACTTTTGGGCTATATGAGGCTAGATAAATTCTAACTTGTTTCTCAAAATAAAATCCTTCGCAAAAGTAAAGTTGGAGTGATCTTACCAAAGATTTTACTAACTTTAGTTTTATATGTGATGAAATGAAGAATATCTGAAAATAAAGAAATTGATATATAAAATTGTACATTTGCAAGTTAGCCAAGAAAGTCTTAGAAGTAAATTCTTCTGACATTTTCCTGAAAAATGGTACTGACATTTTTGTGTATAAAAATGTGCTTAACAGGTGCTTTATAATTTTTTCTAAGGTGAACTTTTTAGATTATTGTAAACACATCACATACAAGCAATTGTGAGCAGTTTTTAGTGGAAAATTAGCAGATTAGAATTTATCAGTTTAAAATTTAGCAGAATTTAGTAGAAAATTCTTATCTAGTAAGTTAATATTGTCTGATTGTTGTTTTGAACTTTATTCATTTTAACTGACTTTTAAAGATGACCAGTGAAAAGATACTATATTAAATTATTTTCCCATGTGAAAGAAGATATTTTGATGACTAAATATAAATAACCATTACATTTTACATTACATTTACATTACATTTTAATATTCAGTTTGGTTTTTTTACAATTAAATAATAAATTTATTGACATACTCAAAAGAAACATTAAGCTATAAATAATAAATTTAAAATAAGTTAAATATTAGAAAAGTCAGAACACAAAGCTTGAAATTCTTGTAAAATTGAAACTAAATAATGATTCTGAAAGAACTAATAGTTGTTTCTTATAAAAAATACATTTTGATACGCCTTTAAAGGTACTTTTATGGGTTTAATGTGTGGTTAGGGATAGATGAAACTATGTAATAAGAAAATTTATAATTAATTTTAATAAGTACCTTTAACAAAACCAACTATGACAACTTTATGACAACAAAGAATATAACAATTCAAATAATAACCATACATTTAGCTGAACTAAATGAAACTAATTATCAATTTAATTTAGCTATGTGTAGTTATTTAGGTGACAAAGACAATATGATTAACGTCTATGTAGCTGTAAAATGTTGCGGTACACATTTACTTGTAAATTAATTTGAATATTTACTTTTTGACTGCAAATCTGAGTCACTTTTGCCAATAAAACTAAATGCATAAACCCTTGACTATCCATGAATTGCTTCAAGGGTAAACTTAGGAGCAATTTAACATAACTTAAAAACTCTTTCGTATGCAAGAACTAATTACTAAATGAAAACCCTCAGTGAAAAATACTCCTATAAAATGGCATTTCTTGAAAATAAAATTCTACCTGTTGCATTAAGTGCAATTGACTAATTATTACCACTGATAGTCTTCCTTCATTTACATGGTAAAGGGCCGCTTACCATCAAATGTAATATACTTTAGTCATTTGTTTATTTTCTTAAAAGTAGAGAGATAGCAAAATCTCACTATTAATATTTAGTAGAAGTTCATGTAATTAAAGGATCATTTAAAAAATTTTGATTTATATACTTATTTATGTTATGATACTGGGAACTAAAACCGGGTGTCACATGTACAAGAAGTGCTCTGCTTCTGAGCTACAGCCCTCTGCTTAGTTCTACTTTTTTAAATCTATGTGTAGAGACAGACATTAAAGAGAAGATAGAATGAAATTATCTATGTAAGCCTGAGAACAGATATTTTTATCAAAACCTTCCATGATATTAAGGAAACCAATATCTTTTGGAAAACTTTCTGGTATTAAAAATGGTGGCTGGATGCTAAATTTAATTGGGCAATTGCCACAATTTTTCAATTTATTTCCGATTTGTACAGAAAATCCAAATAGTCACTTAAGTTTCAAAAAATAGTTGCAATTCTGCAATTTAAAATTTAATAGGAAAGAAAATATGTTCAAGTTATTCTATTAATATATTTTAATGAAAAACAAATGAAAATTATTTTCTAGTTTCAGAATTACAATTTCCTTTCTAAACTAAGTTATATTACAAAAGCAGTTAAAATAAGCAGCGGTATACATTAAACATGGTTTAAACATGGACTTTAAAAATATACAGTCTGATATTTATTGTAGTCACTTTCATTTCACAACCAAATGAAACATGTATATAATTTTAGAAATCACATAATTTACAGAGAAATCAGACATGCTCAAATAATCTAAAATAACCATCATCGGAAAGCATGCCCAAATTTTTAAAGGTGCATTATTGCCTGATTTAAAGGCGAACAGGGACTGTGGGGCCACATTCCATGACAGAGAGCCTCCAGAGACGTCTTTGATCATTCTTTGTGATGCATAAAATATGTCACAGTTGTACTATAAAAAGATATCAGACATCAGGTAAGGCTGTCATTTGCCCTCAGAGTATTATACTGGAAAAATACAGCTTTGCTTCTTGTATATGTATGGGATTACTGTCTCATGAAAACACAGCCAATCTAGTCTGTGTGTGACAGTGATTGTACTCCTGGTTTCCTTCCAGAAAGTAGTCATAAATAAACATGCTAAAGAGAATATATCTGGCTGATACATTGTTCCAACATCCCCCATTTCACAGGTTACTGTAAGCTGTGAATACATTCACTACTGTGTATATTAAAGCTGAGATCTAAGAAAGGATTTCCTATTTCTTAAGAAACTAGATTTTTTAATTTGATTTCTTCTAGACATACATAAATCTACTTAAAATCTGAACCTATATCACAAATAAAATTTATAATAATAAGACAGTAGTCCTAAAGTATTCCAAATATCATATTCTTAATGATTTTCTATTTGCATAATTTAATTATATATGAGTGTTAAGATGATATATTCTCTAACATATTTACCATAAAACAAACTATAATTATCCATTGTCTATAATAACCATCTATTAAAATTTGTCCCGATTTAAGTATACATAATATTTTTTTATCTTATGTCTAATTTAGGTATTTCCCTCTCATTTTAAGCAATGATAATGATATTCTAAATACTTA
>JAJIBD010031243.1:0-26704 GCA_021461705.1 Cryptotis parvus
TGTGAAATCATTACAGTTTTCCATCGAGAGCGACTGGAATGTTTGAATGAGTTCACATGTGCTTAGCCCTTTGAACAGAGCCTAGTGTATAGCAGACATCCAACAGAGTTGGCTTTTTATTGTTTGATAGGTAATTTATGAACCATAATAATAAACCCAACCCAACTTTACGAATGAGAACTTTCACAATTGTGTTGTGCCTGGCATGGTGCCTGGTATGTAGAGACTCCAGAAGCCGCTTTTGTCACTTGAATGGATAATTCGTGCCTCAAGACTTGAAGCCTAATAAAGCCAACGTTATGAGGGAATAAAGTAGACCATGGAAACCACAGATTGGCGCTCTTGTGTTTAATCCCTGACAAAAAAGCTAGTGCCAGTTACCTGCCCTTCTGTTTCGAGAGGAACCTTTTCTTCCATTTGGTAGAGTGGTAATGCAAGCCTCAGGCATGAGATGAGTAGGTGGGCAGTGGGGTACAAGTAGCATAGTGCCCAGCCAAAATCCCAGAACAGCGGGGATGTTGATCAAGGGGCAGGCGCCTATGCCTTGGAGCTGTCCTGTTCTCATCTGCTCACTGATGAGCTGTTGACAGAGAGAAAAAGGCAGGCAGGAGTGCAAACCCTTTTGGGTGAGCCTCATTTGATTTTCTTATCTTCAAACAGAAGATGATGCACCCTCTGTGTATCAAGAACGATCAACACTTGGAAGGCCAGGAGCTTGGGGTGTGAATCAGTGATTGATCATCTACCTTGCAGGCACAGAGCCAGCAAGTTTGATCCCAGGCACCACCCCCACATGCTCATGGTGGTCCCTGACCCTCTGCATTTATCCTCCCCAGATTCGCTCACACACAGAAAGGATGGATTTTCCAGGCATCTCAACCAAGGGGGTGTGTGTGTGTGTGTGTGTGTGTGTGTGTGTGTGTGTGTGTGTGTGTTGAGCACCACAACTAAAATATGTGATCCTTAACCCCTCACAAAGTGTGTGATCTCGTTCCAGCAAAAACAGCAACAACAAAAGGCAAAGGAATGGGTTAAAAAAAAACCACTATTTCAAAAAAGTTGTGGCTTGATTATACAACAGTGTAATCATACTTAATGCCAGGAAATTGTCCTCATGGAAATGTTAAAACATGGGACCAGAGAGATGGCAGGTAGGGCACTTGGCCTTGCACAAGGCAGACCCCTGGCTCAATCCCCATAGCTATGATCCCCCAAGCACCACCAGGACTGATCCCCCGAGTGAAGAGGCAGGAATAACCCCTGAGCACCTCTGTGTGTAGTAAAACAAACAAGCAAATGACAATGACAAGAAACAGTTAAAAGATCAACTTCCGGGCCGGAGCGATAGCCCAGCTGGTAGGGCGTTTGCCCTTGCATGCGGCCGCCTGTGCCGGCCTGGGTTCGATCCCGGCATCCCATATGGTCCCCTGAGCACCGCCAGGAGTGATTCCTGAGTGCAGAGCCAGGAGTAACCCCTAAGCATTGCCGGGTGTGGCCCAAAAAGCAAAAAAAAAAAAAAAAAAAAATCAACTTCCTGTATAGGTACTCTGTCACCATCCATCATGGCAGGATGGATTCCGTATAACTGAATAAAATGTCATAGTAACAAATCTCGAGGGTGGCGTTGAAGAGTTTCGGCAAAATGGTATCACTCTACTGAACCCCTCTTTTGACATCAATGATCACTTCCCTTGTAGAATGGTGAGATCCTAGCGGTGAATCCATAATACAGCTCATGAAGGATCTTGATGTATTGGGTTTGAAAGCCCTGTTTGGCTAGGGGATTCGATGACCACTCAGTCTCCACAGAATCAAAGGGTTTCTTTAAATCAATGGATGTTAGACAGAGCGGCATTCCCTACAAAACTCAATGAGCTTGGTTACCGTGTGGATATGGTTGATTGTGCTGAATCCTTTTGGAAGCCAGCTTGCTTGCATGGTTGTCCTTCATCTAGTGTTCTGCCAATCCTGTTCAGGATGACTCGAGTGAACAGCTTGTAGATGATGGACAACAGGCAGATGGGGCGATAGTTGCCGATGTCATGAATGTCTCCCCTTCTTGAACAGTAGAACTGTCCTGCTGGTTTTCCATTGGGAGGGCACCTTGCATTCAGACAGGTAGCATGTGAAGAGCCAAGCTAGTGTATTGATGAGTACTGACGGCAGATTCTTCAGGTGTTCGGATCTGACTTTGTCTGGACTGGATGCTGTTTGCTTCTTTACCAATGAAATGGTATGTCGGATTTCAGAAGGGAGACCCAGCACCACCCTCGAGACTTCAGCACCACCCTACAGAACGTCATGCCACAACTAGAATGGGAAGGAATGGGAGTAAAGATAGATGGTCGACAACTACACCACCTACGCTTTCCTGATGACATCGGAATAACACCAAACATCAGCCAAGCCGGCACAAATGCTGGCTGACTTCGACCGAGAATGTAGAAAGATAAGTCTACGACTGAATCTCAACAAAACTATGTTCATGAGAAATGAACTAGTTCCAGAGGCCCCATTCACTCTCAATGGAAAAAATATATGATGAATGACCTAAAACCTGAGCTGCGTGTGAGGGAAGAGTGGCATGGAATGCATTCAAAAGCATCGAAGAAATAGCTGAAAGGACAAAAAACCTCTGGCTCTGGGCACATCTCTTCAACTCCACTGTTCTCCCTACATTAACATATGCCTCAGAGACCTGGGCCCTACGAAAGTAGGATGAGAATGCTATTTGGGTCTCCCAAAGAGGAATCAAAAGAGCTATGCTTTGAATGTCACACCTCACTCCAAGTGAGAGAAGGAATCCGGAGTTCCAACCTCCATTGACAATTGAGAGTCAGATGCTGTCTCATTTGCTAATGTGTTGAAAATCAGATGGGCTGGACATGTAATGCGATTTGGAGACAACTGCTGGACTAGATCCCACAGGACATCAAAAGATCATGCCCACCTACAAGATGGTCAGACTTCTTCATCAATACCCTGAACCAATGGTTTGAGGCTCTTCATATTCCTGGAGCAAGCAGATGCTATTGGGCTACAATGGCATGTGATAGAGTCAAATGGAAATGTTACTGGTGCCCGCTCGAGCAAATCGATGGATAACAGGGATATCAAGTGATCAAGTGATCAGTAAACAAATCAGCTCCACTCTCCCAAACATGTCAGCAGTTTGGAGCCAGAATTACTGCGTGCAGATGACTTCTTATTGCCGGACACAGATTTCGTAGTCTTTGGGTTCTTTTGCTGGACGTGATGACATGGCTGCCGGTGTGGGTCAAGGGGCTGCTGTTGTTCTTGGGGTCCCAATGGTGAGGAATGGCGAGGTCTGTCTGTGCAGGAGACCCGTGTCGGCTCAGTAGAAAGGAGAACCTTCCACCACTGGACACCCTTGGGAGGGAGTGGATGCGGACAGGGCAGACAGGTTGTAGTGGGGAGGGGAGAGCGGTTCCTGCTTCTGATGCCTTACACTCAGCTTCCACAGTTTCTCAGTACTTATTGTGGGGGCTTCTCATTCCACCATTTCCTTCTGTGAGCCTGCCCTGGGCACCCATTACTGGCAGTGAATGCATGGGGAGGGGCTTCTCAGCTTCCTCTGTACTGAACTCTGTGTCCAGAGACCCTCGGCTGTATATTTTTATAATGTTTTTGGGGCCCCACCGGTGGTGCTTAGGGCTTTACTCCTGGCTCTGCACTCAGTGATTACTCCCTATGGACTTGGGGACCTGGGATGCCCAGGATCAAACCCAAGTCGGCCATGTGCAAGGCAAGTTCCCTACCCATTGTACTATCTCTCTGGCCCCCCTTAGAGGGTTTGAACTGGATGATCTACCGCTCAAGCTCACTCTTCCCCTAAAAAGTGCCTCATTTCCAGACCCCCCATCTTACCGGATGCTCACAGTTGCCTGTTTGCTTCCATCCATCTTCACCGTCTTCTAAGTTCTCTCTGTCCCGCTGCCCCATATGGCTGCCCTTGAAGTGTCTTCTTGCCGGCCCAGTCATCTCTAAGGGATTTCGGTTCGTTCTCTGAAATACCTAAAGGTTTTCGGTTCATTCTCGGAGCCATCAATTTGCAGTGCAGTTTCCTTTTGGGTTCCTGAGCAGCGGTGATTTTTGTGGCGTGAGGAGAGGGAAAAGGAGGATAGCTCTGAGAAGTAGTTTTTTCCCATGCTGCCTGAGAGACCCAAAACAACAGCGTGCAGTACTTCATAGATGCATCTTTCTCACCCAAGTGATGGTCCTGTTGTATCCAGGGCTGCTCTTGCTCGGTGTCCTCGGGAACGCCCTTGCTAGCAAAGTCCCAGGAGACTCACCAAGTCTGCTCTGGCTGTTGGGAAGGGGCGGAGGAGAGAACAGAACCCCATACTGTTCCTCTTCCAGGACACACCCAGAAACTGCACATCACTCCCTCTCACATCTGATTGGCCAGAAAGTGGTCACATGGGTGTGACACTGCTCTTGCAAAGCCAGGTGGCCGTGTGCCTACAGAAGAGGAAGAGAACAGGAGTTAGGCGGAAACTAGACACTAGGCCTTGGTTTTGTACACTCGAGTGTGACCCACAAGGCAGCTCATTGGCTCAATCTAAGGGATCTAGTACCTGAAAAAACTTCAAATCTGAGGGAAATTCCCCAACATCAGAAAAGCCCCTTTTTCAGGAGGGACCCGTCCCCTCAGGTTGCACAGCAGGGCCAGAGTTAGTGTAGCGGCTAGGGAGCGTATTTAGTAAGCCCCCTGTGTTTGACCTGGCCCCACATGGGCCCATCAGCATTGCGCCCAGTGCAGCCCCTCTGGGAGGCCGGAGGTCTCTAGCTCAGCCATACTCAGGCTTGCACCCCGCCACCAGCCCGGGGTGCTAAGAGTTGCCAGTGGAACCCAGACCTCCTGAGCACTCCTCCTGAGCACAGTAGCTTCAGGGGAAGACCAGGATGCCAGCTGTGGGGCCTGCCCAGTGTACCTGACACACACTCTAGTGAGCACCTGGGCTCAGACCCACAGACCCGCCTTCCCTCCTGCCCAGGAACCCCCAGTGTACCTGACACACACTCTAGTGAGCGCCTGGGCTCAGACCCCTGGACCCGCCTTCCCTCCTGCAAGGCCACATGCTGTGAACAGGCTTGTGTCTGTTCTCCCCTGGGTGCAGCCCCTGCCAGCCCCATCTTGGGCAAGGGCGGCCGTGAGTCCCGCGAACAAATCTAGGTATTCGAAGGATTGCCTCCGATCTGGGGAACAGGAGCCCAGCTCAACGGACTGACTTTACGGAAGGTAAAGTCAGTTTGAGTCAGCGCTGAGGCAGTCTCGATGCTCTCGAGAGAATGGACCTGGGCTCACTGCAGCCTCCCGCACTCTCCTGACATCTCACTGGTATTGCGGTAGGCACCTTCCCGTCCTTGTGGGTGTCCCTGTTGGGGCTGGGAGAAGACAGTTGCTCCAGGGGAGCAGGTGCCCATCTCCCCCTGCGCGGACCACCCAGTCTCTCCTTCGCGTTTGGTTTCCGCTTGGTGTGGGCACTTCTCGCGGCTGTAGCCGTGCCAGCCAGATGTGCTGGCTGGCCACGGGGCTGAGGGCCTGTAGCCGTGCCCGGGCCAGATGTGCTGGCTGGCCACGGGGCTGAGGAGCCTGTAGCCGTGCCCGGGCCAGATGTGCTGGCTGGCCACGGGGCTGAGGGCCTATAGCCGTGCCGGGCCAGATGTGCTGGCTGGCCACGGGGCTGAGGGCCTGTAGCCGTGCCCGGCCAGATGTGCTGGCTGGCCACGGGGCTGAGGGCCTCTAGCCGTGCCGGGCCAGATGTGCTGGCTGGCCACGGGGGCTGAGGGCCTGTAGCCGTGCCCGGGCCAGATGTGCTGGCTGGCCCACGGGGCTGAGGGCCTATAGCCGTGCCGGGCCAGATGTGCTGGCTGGCCACGGGGCTGAGGGCCTGTAGCCGTGCCGGAGCCAGATGTGCTGGCTGGCCACGGGGCTCGAGGAGCCTATAGCCGTGCCGGGCCAGATGTGCTGGCTGGCCACGGGGCTGAGGGCCTGTAGCCGTGCCAGGCCAGATGTGCTGGCTGCCCACGGGGCTGAGGCCTGTAGCCGTGCCCGGGCCAGATGTGCTGGCTGGCCACGGGGCTGAGGGCCTTAGGCCGTGCCCGGGCCAAATGTGCTGGCTGGCCACGGGGCTGAGGGCCTGTAGCCGTGCCGGGCCAGATGTGCTGGCTGGCCACGGGGCTGAGGGCCTATAGCCGTGCCCGGGCCAGATGTGCTGGCTGGCCGCGGGGCTGAGGGCCTGTAGCCGTGCCCGGGCCAGATGTGCTGGCTGGCCACGGGGCTGAGGGCCTGTAGCCGTGCCGGGCCAGATGTGCTGGCTGGCCACGGGGCTGAGGCCTGTAGCCGTGCCGGGCCAGATGTGCTGACTGGCCACGGGGCTGAGGAGCCTGTAGCCGTGCCAGGCCAGATGTGCTGGCTGGCCACGGGGCTGAGGGCAGCCAGGCTCCCTTGTGATCTCTGCAAGTTCCTTGACTTCCCCATGCAGGGCCTTGGACAGGGCCGGAGGCGAGGGCTGGGGCGGGGGCTGGGGGGCGAAGGCTGGTGTCGGATGGGGCACTTGTCTCCTGGGCAGGCCTGGATGCTGGAGACCTATCTTTGCAGACTCTGTGCCCTCCCACAGACTGGCCTTGGGTCCCCAGGCCCGCCTCTAGTCGGAGAGCAGCGAGGTGTCTCCATCCCTCCTGCTCTTGGCTCCTGGAGCTGCTGGGTGCTGTGCAGTTCTCCTCAGGTCTTCGCTCTGGGACGCCTTGAGAGTGACTTCCTAAGTCTAGAGGCCAACATGGGGCAAAACCAGACCTAATAGGCCACTGGGAACCCCTCTCTGGAGGGAAGGGCGGCCTGGCCCTGCGGAGCCTGCTAGTCTCCCAGGAAGGGAATGGCCTGGCCCCCTGCAGTCCCTATGAAGTAAAACCCAGTGACAGGAAGTGTGGGTGATTGTGGGGAGCTGGGGAGGGAGTGGCCAGGGAACGTGCAGTTACTGCAGGGAGACAGGGAAGGTTCTGGAGCTGGAGAACAGATTCCCATTCTTGGTCCTGTGTGAAGGCCCTGTGTGGGGAGTGGGGAGGGACAGAGCGGAGACAGCAGGGGCGACAGCAGTGGGGCCAGGGGCGGGGCAGAGGGCTGGAGTGGGCCTGCCCGGGAGGGGGTTGCCATGGGCTGGGTCTGGGCACCTTGGATCCTTCCCAGAGGCAGTGAGTCTTGGCTGGCTGTGGGCGGCAGGAGGTGGCCCTGCCTAGGCACCTTGTGAATGGCGGGGCTGCTGACTCTGCGGCTCCCAGCAGGCCGGAAGGCTGGGAAGGAAGTCCAGGGGGGGGTCCTCGCTGCCCCACAGCTGGCCAGGAGCCGGCAGTGTGCATCCGGTTTGGCACAGGGATTCCTTCAGGGGCTGTGGGCGCCCATGGGGGCTCTAGGAGGGCAGGCAGGGCCTGGGTGGACGCTGGTCCTGGCTGTTTGGGACAAGGCCAGAGCCTGGGCTTTGGAACCTGATGGAACCTAAAGGCACCTCAGCTGTGCTCACTGGTTCTGCCGGGCCCTGAATGTGCCCCTCTCCCCCCTCGTCTGGGCCCCTCATCCTTGTCTGGGCCCCTCATCCTTATCTGGGCCCCTCATCCTTGTCTGGGCCCCTCTCCCCTCGTCTGGGCCCCTCATTGTTGTTTTCCTGCAAAACAGGAGTCGCTGGAGGCAAGAATGAGCGGCTGCCCTGGCTGACTCGCAGCTGCTGCTGATGGAGACCTGGGACCTTAGCTAAGGGACAGCCAGTGTGGAGGGCCCAGAGCTGGGGCAGCCAGGACTTGGGGTCTGGTCCCCTCTCTCAGCGCTGACCTCTCCCACTTTCCAGCAGCCTCTGGTGTTAAACTAGAGCCCACCCCCAGCTGGACATGTCTGCGCGATCGTCATTGTCTGGGCTCCTGCCCATGCTGACCCCTGTTCCCTCTTCTCGGATTCCCTGGGTCCCTGGGTGCTGGCTGGGCCCCCTGTGCTGCCAGGCTGCCCCACCCGCTCCCTACTTCCCTCCCCCTCCTTCCCCGCACTGCTGCTCCTGCTGAGGCCTGCTCAGCGCTGCCCCCAACCCAGGACCTTCCAGCTGCCTCGGGGTCAGTATTGGCTCAGCCCATCTCTTGCCAGCACCAGGCTGGGCTCCTGATTACCCCAGCGGGGCTCAGGCGCAGCCCCTAGGTTTGCCCCCTCCAGCCTTCACTGTGCCCGCCGCCCTGGCCCTGTCCCCTGCTGCGCCCCGCAGCGGCTCAGCTGCCTCCTCTCACCTCCCCCAAAACAAATCACTCTCCTCGGGCCTTGCGGAGTGGGTGGTGTGGACCCCTGGAGTCTCTGCCCTCTAGCTGCCCAGGGAAGTGGGTGGGAGACCAGAGTTCCCCCATGCCTGATTCCCTCTTCCTCCCATGCAGGACGGCCAGCCACCCCAAGAGCTGGACTGCCGGGGCCAGGCGGAAGAGTGCAGTGTGGCCCTTTAAAGGATGGCGGCCTTTCGGAGCCGGCCCTTGCTGCAGCTCTGGGGGTGCTATGGTTCTGTCTCACAGGTGAGGGGCGTCTGGGGATGGGTGTGGCTGGGGATGTGAGACCTGTCAGGAGTGGGGCTGGCTTTGGGGAACCATTCCCCACTTCAGTTCTCCGGTAGGTAACTGGCTTTATGTGTCTCACCTGTTTCCGCAGGGTGTAAAATGCCCTCTCAGGCCATCCTGCCCCAGGACCTTTACTGCCTGCTGTTCCCTCTGCCAGCCCCCTCTCCCCGACTTTATCACTATTTCACTTGTCATTGCTCACCGTCACCTGTGAATAAGGGCCTTTGGTGGGGAGGGGTTACACTGGACAGTGCTCGGGGCTGACTTCACGGCTCTGTGACTCTGGTCGGGCAGGCTTGATGGACCCCTAGAGGGGTGCTATACGCCAGGTCAGCCAAGTGAAGGCAGACGGCTGCCCATGGCGCAGCCCAGCAGCCCTACCCAGCCTTCCTCTCTGCTTGGGCTCAGTGCTCCTGGCTGACTGCCTGTGCTGCTCTGGAAATCCACCCTAGGCCCCACACGAGGCTGGTACTTACAGCAGCTGCTCAAGAGCCATCTTCAGTGACTGATGTCAGTATTTCCATCCAGTGCTTGGCACCGAGGCAGCATCAAGCATGGCAGCCCCTGACTCAACATCTCCCAGTTCAAATCCTGGCTCTGTGCTTGGAGACCAACGCTGCGTTTCCTGCCAGGAGCAAAGCTGAGTGTCTAGCGCCACCTGGTGACAGCAAGGAAGAAGCGGCTCGTCCCTTTTAGAGGGCTCCAGGGAAGGACGGTGGGTTTCTGCCCTCCGCTGCCCTCACAAAGGACTCTCCTGTCCAGCTTGTCTGGGTTTGCCTAAATGGCTTACCTGTCCAGCTGGTCTCCAGTTGCCCTCCTGGCCCCGCAAAGGGTTCTCCTGTCCAGCTGGTCTCTGGTTGAAGAGCTGGCCTGGGCACCTAGGTCCCGAGCCGGTGTATCACATACATAGTTACCTAGATGATGCCTGATTGATGCGCTTACGGACAAACTGCTGCTCCTTACTGGGCTCCGTCTGTGACTGGCCTTGCACCTGCTTCAGCCAGGCCCTGGACACCACTCTGCTGCCTCCCTTGGCAGCCCCGAGCCCGACCCTCTGTGAGAGGGTTCAGTTTATACTATTGTTTCTTTATTCCCGTATAATCTCAGCCTATTATTACTACTTTCATCTCTCATGTGTTTTTAAAAGTCATATTTGGATCTCATCCAGCAAGACTCCAGGGCAGCCTTCAGGGAGCATGGTGCGGTGCCAGGAGGGAGACCCGAGGCTCCAGCCTGCAGGGCGGCCTTCAGGAGCGCATGGTGCGGTGCCAGGGGGAGAACCCGAGCTCCAGCCTGCAGAGCAGCGCTCTGCTCTCGTTCTTCCTCCCAGCCTCAGCTTCTTATCCGTGGGCCCTAGAAAGAATGCGTCTGCCCTCCATGGGCAGCAGTGCTGTAGGACTATCTCCTTTCTCGTTCAAAATCTAGTGTGTTTACTTAGAAAAGAAATGCGTGACTTTCTCAGCCTATTCAAACCACTATTAACAGCCCAGTGTGGATGTTTTTGGAACCCTTACCAATTCAGAAGAAATACTTATGGGGAAAATGCGGCCGCCACAGAGAGATGTTTCACTACCTTTCTTACTCCTCTTTTGAGGGAGGAGTCACTGTGCTCAGAGATCGCTCTGGCCGGACTTAGAGTACCCAACGCAGTGCCAGGGATTGAACCCCAGTCAGCCCCACACAAGACAGGCTCCCTACCCACTGTACCATCTCTTTGGCCCTACCTTACTCAGCAGGTTTGTTTCCCTCTTTCATCCCCCTTCATGTATCACACAGATTTGTGTACCAGCTCGACCCATCAAAATGTGAGCTGAGTCGGGCCATTCTCCCCAGCGGGTGTTTATTCCTGTAGAAGGACTTGGGGAGGGCTCACTGTGGGACCGCAGGTCTGAAAGAAGAGGCAGGAAGAGTCTGGAGTTAGCCCAGGGCAAGGGACCAGGAGAGTCGCGTGTGTCCCTCTCCCCTCCTCGCGGCTGCCTTGCCTTCACTCTCAGGCGCGGTGGGCGTCCAGGTCCCGAAAGATCCGTGGTGGCCCTGGTGAGCAAGCGATGCCACCCCTGCACTGCTCCTTCTCCCGAGCCCGGCTTCAGCCTGGACCAGCTCAGCCTCATCTGGCAGCTGCCGACACCAAACAGCTGGTGCACAGCGGCTTCTCCGGAGCGCGACCAGGGGCAGCGCCTATGCCAACCGCGCTCTCTTCCCGGACCTGCTGGCCCAGGGCAGCAGCATCCCTGAGGCTGCAGCGGCGCGGAGTGGCCGATGAGGGCAGCTTCACCTGTTCTGTGAGCATTGGGGACGGGAGGCAGCGGCTGTCAGCCTGCAGGTGGCGGTGAGTGGGGTCGGGTAGGGGTGGGGCCCAGGTGAAGTGGGGGTGGGGGTTAGGTCAGCCTGCAGGTGACAGGTGTATTAACCAGTGACAGTGACAGGTGTGGAGCCCTTTCTGCTGCACCCTTTATTCCTGTCACCCACACAACCCAGTGTGGACCCTGTACTCAGCCCACTGTGGACCTATACGTTCAGTCAGCGTAGACCCTGTTCTCACCCTAGGATCCTCCCCACCTCTGTGACTCCCTCATTTGTCTGACCTTGCCCCTGTGTGCCCTGTGTCCGGCCCCCAGCACCCTACTCCAAGCCCAGCATGTCCCTGGAGCCCAGCAGGAGGCTGCGTCCCGGGACGCGGTGACCCATCACGTGCGCCAGCTCCGCGGCTACCGGAGGCCGAGGTGCTGTGGCAGGGCGGCGCAGGAGCAGCGCTGAGAAGCAGCGTGAACCACGGCGCAGCCGCGGACCTTCGCAGGAGCTGTTCGAAGTGCGCAGCGAGGCTGGGCGTGGTGCTGGGCGCCGATGGCACCTACAACTGCCTAGTGGCAACCCGTGCTGCGGCGCGGCGCGCTTAGGCTCCATCACCGTCACGCCCCCCCAGAGGCCCTCAGGTTCTCTTCTGGATTGTTCCTCGAGGAAGGGGGAGAGTTAGGGTCGAGTCAGCAGCCGCCTGACTGAGCCCAGCGGAGGCGTCATGGCACTGGTGGTAGGACTGTCGCTGTGGCAGGTGGAGACCCAGGCTCAGCCCACCTCAGCTCCCAGGCTCAGGCTCTGGGGCTCTCTGGACGGGGGTGGGGAGCAGAGAGAGTGGAAGCGGGGCTTTGCTAGGGCTGGGAGGGATGGCAGGAGACTCACACTATGCTTTGGGGTTTGGCGGAAAATGGGGGCACAGTAGGAGCAGGGCTGAGGGTTTTTAGGGGCACTCGTGAATGCCTTCTCCTCCTCACCGGCTGCCCATGCGCTTCACTCTCAGGCGCGGTGGATGTCAAGGTCCCCGAAGATCCCGTGGTGGCCCTGGTGGGCAGCGATGCCACCCTGCGCTGCTCCTTCTCCCGAGCCCGGCTTCAGCCTGGACCAGCTCAGCCTCATCTGACAGCTGACCGACGCCAAACAGCTGGTGCACGGCTTCTCCGAGGGCGCGACCAGGGCAGCGCCTATGCCAACCGCACTGCTCTCTTCACGGACCTGCTGGCCCAGAGCAGCGGCGTCCCTGAGGCTGCAGCGTGCGGAGTGGCGATGAGGCAGCTTCACCTGTTTCGTGAGCATCAGGGACTTTGGTAGTGCGGCTGTCAGCCTGCAGGTGGCGGTGAGTGGGGTCCGGGTGAGGTCCAGCCTGCAGGTGGCCGGTGAGTGGGAGTCGGGGTGGGTCAGCCTGCAGGTGGCCGGTGAGTAAGGTCAGGAGGTAAGGTCAGCCTGCAGGTGGCAGTGAGTGGGGACGGGGTAGGGTCAGCCTGCAGGTGGCCGGTGAGTGGGAATCTGAGTGGGGTCAGCCTGCAGGTGGCGGTGAGTAGGAAGTGGGGTGGGGTCAGCCTGCAGGTGGCGAGTAAGTGGGGTTGGGAGTGGGGTCAGCCTGCAGGAGGCTGTGGTGATGGGTCGGAGTGGGGTCAGCCTGCAGGTGGCGGTGAGTGAGGGTCGGGGTGGGGTCAGCCTGCAGGTGTCAGGTGAGTGAAGTCGGGGTGGGGTCAGCCTACAGGTGGCGGTGAGTGGAAGCGGGGTGGAGTCAGCCTACAGGTGGCGGTGAGTGGGGTCGGGGTGGGGTCAGCCTGCAGGAGGCTGGTGAGTGGGGTCGGGTGGGGGTCAGCCTGCAGGTGGCTTAGGTGAGTGGGAATCGAGGTGGGGTCAGCCTGCAGGTGGCAGGTGAGTGAATTCGGGTGAGGTCAGCCTGCAGGTGGCGGTGAGTGGGTCGGGGTGGGGTCAGCCTGCAGGTGGCAGGTGAGTGGGGGTCGGGGTGGGGTCAGCCTGCAGGTGGCAGGTGAGTGGGGTCAGGAGTGGGGTCAGCCTGCAGGGTGGCAGGTGGAGTGGGGAGGTGGGGTCAGCCTGCAGGTGGCGGTGAGTAGATTGGGGTGGGGTCAGCCTGCAGGTGGCAGGTGAGTGGGGATGGGGTGGGGTCAGCCTGCAGGTGGCAGTGGGTGAGGTCAGGGGTGAGGTCAGCCTGCAGGTGGCAGGTGAGTGGGGTCGAGGTGAGGTCAGCCTACAGGTGGCAGGTGAGGTGGGGGCTGTCAGCCTAGGGTTGTAGGTGGGGGGCCTGCAGGTGACAGCAAGGGTGCCCTTGCAGCACACCCCATTATTCAGTGGACCTACACACAGCCCAGTGTAGGCCCTGTGCTCAGCTCACTGTGAACCATGTGCTCAGCCCAGGGCCCTCCCACCATGACCCTCTGTCCTTGTCTGACCTTGACCCTGTGTGCCCTGTGTCGCCCCCAGCACCCTACTCCAAGCCCAGCATGTCCCTGGAGCCCAGCAAGGAGCTGCGTCAGGGGACACGGTGACCATCACGTCGCCAGCAAGCGGCTACCGGAGGCGAGGTGCTGTGGCGGGACCCGCGCAGGGCAGAGGCGCTGGCGGCAACGTGGGCGCGCCGCAGGCGGCGGAGGCAGGGGCTGTTCGAGGTGCGCAGCGAGCTGGCGTGGTGCTGGGCGCCGGTGGCACCTACAGCTGTCTGGTGCGCAGCTCATTTGCTCTGCGCGACAGCGCTGGGCTCCATCACCGTCACAGGTGCGGGACACCTGTAGGTGAGCGAGGCGCGGGGCTGGGGCGCGCTTTGGGCAGCTGCAGTTTTCAGGGATCGTTCCAGGAGCCGCCGCAGTCTTCCCATGAGCTGGCTTGGTGGAGGCGCTGAGTGTCCTGACTGATTTACCTTCCCGAAATTACCTTGCGTGTATCGTGTGCTGCTCCACACAGTGATTGGCACCAGCCTAGTCTCTAAGGGGTGAGGGTGTGGGTCATGCCTGTGCTGCCCTGGCTGCCAGGAAATTGTGGCTGTATCCAGGCATGTCACTGGGAGGCCTGCAGGGCAGCTGGGCTCCTTTCCCTTGGCTTCCACCCAAGGAGTGCGCTTACTGGAGCAAGTGAGGAGCACCAGAGATTTGGGGCAGAAGTGGCCGGGCTGTCAAGTACAGTCTCCAGGAGCAGGTAAGGATTGGAGAGGACATGGGGAGTCTACAGGAGGTGGGGCCCTCCTGCACCCTCACGGGGTCCTGTGGAGGTGTGTGTGGTGTGAGAGGGTGTGGGTGATGCGGTGAGGGCTCGTGAAAAAACCTGCTAAGTTTCCACCCTTCCTTTCGCTCCCTCCCTCCCTTGCTCTTTTCTCTCCTTCCCTCTTTTACCTTCCTTCTTGCTTCCTTCCTCTTTTCTCTCTTCTTTTCTATCTTTTTCCTCTTTTTTTCTTTCTTTCTTTCTTTCTTTCTTTCTTTCTTTCTTTCTTTCTTTCTTTCTCTTTCTTTCTTTCTGTCTATCTGTCTGTCTGTCTGTCTGTCTGTCTGTCTGTCTGTCTATCTGTCTGTCACTTTTGGACCAAGTCAGAAGTGCTCAGGGCCCTAGTCCTGGCCCTGCACTCAGGGATCACTGCTGGCAGGTCTCAGGAGACCCTCGGGAGTTCAGGGGGCGGACTGAGCTGCATGCAGGCGCTCTACCGCTCTGTATGATCTCCCGGGCTCCTCTCTTTCAAGTCTTCATTGCCCACATTCTGTCTTCACTTTGGAGATGAGAAAGTAAAGTCGAGGCTGAAGCTTCTTCTCCACCCTACGCCTGGCGTGGAGCGAGGCCTCTTCTGGAAAGGTGCTCCCGCATAGTGGACACAGAGCTTCTTTCTCTGTTCTGATTTTATGGTCTGGGACCAGCAGGCTCTGCATCGTGCATGGGGCAGTGCCAGGAACCCTGCAGTGGCAGAGCCAAGCACAGAGGCAGGCTTTGGCAACAGATCATGATTAGTAAGTTTGCTGTAGGCGTTGGCAGCAAAGGGACCCAGCACCCTCAGAGGCTCTGCAGAGGACAGTGCCTGAACTGCTTCAGGGGCTGAGGGCTGAGTACAGAAACACTGGAGGCGGGGGCAGGAAGCGGAGAGGTAATACAGTGGGTAAGGCATTTGCCTTACATAGCCACCATGAGTTCATTCCAGTACCCCATAGAGTCCCCAAACTTGCTAGGAGTGTTCCTAGTACAGAACAGGAGTGAACCCTCAACACTGCGCAGTGTGGCCCCCAAACCAAAACAAAGCAGACATACTTGGAGTGGGGAAGAGGACTTTCTCTGTTCACCTCCAGTCTGGAAGACGGGCACCCGTGTCCTCACAAACCTCAAGAGAGAAAGCTAGAGAAATCAGAGAGACAGATGGCTTGTGAGCCTCCCAGACAGCCACTCGGTTTGATTAACGGCCTTACCTGCACCCCACACCACCAGGAGCAACCCCACAGCACTGGGTGGAGACCAAATCCCCTCATCACAAACCAATGGGGAGGAGGGTCTCAAGGTTTGCTAGGTCTTCCAGCTGGGGTCATGGGCTTGCTCCCAGGTCCACCCCTGACCAGCATACTCAGGCCACTCAGGCCAGCGGGCATTTGAGGCCCAACTGGAGCCCTGAAGTGAGTCCCAAGAGGCTTTACAGGCCTGAGCTACCCCTAGCGAAATAGAGGCCAGAGGGCCCTAAAGTAGGCCAGCCCTACCCGACAGAGGTAGGAGACACCAGAGGCAGGCAGTGAGGAGGGGGTCATAGGCTGAATCATGCTTCTCCTGCTCGCTGCTGGCTGCTCAGACCACAGTCCCGAGACCAGGGAGGAGCCAAATGCCAGAAAGTCAGCCCTAGCGGC
Source organism: Cryptotis parvus (assembly GCA_021461705.1). Lineage (NCBI taxonomy): Eukaryota > Metazoa > Chordata > Mammalia > Eulipotyphla > Soricidae > Cryptotis > Cryptotis parvus. Next base: position 15,729 of record JAJIBD010031243.1, read on the forward strand.
GCGTTAGTCATGTGTGCCCACTGGCAGTGGCCCCCTCAGCCCCAGAGTCAGCCACCGTGCTGAGTCTGCCAGCCCTGGTGAGATCTCACACCTAGGGCTACCGGTTAGAAGCATACTCGTTGGCTCGGTGTGTACCAGAAACCTGGCAGTGTGAGCATGAAGTGGGTGCTCGACCTCCTACATAACCGGAGCCCTCGGCCTCCCAATCCTGGGCATGTTGCAAAGGGCAGCCTGTAAGCCACTGAGCTCTCAGGGCCCCTGCTGCCCTGTTGCTGGACCTGGCTGCCAGTCCCTCTCCTCTCTGCCTTTGCCCTTCTTCAGTCTCCCTTTGAAAAAATGTCAAAGTTATTATTAGCTCCCAGGCTGTCAGAAACAGGCCACAGGCCAGCCTGGACCAAGGGCCTCCCTTTGCCCCATGCCTGCTCTATGGACGGGACAGGAGCCCCAGGAGTGTCCAGCATCTCCCTGGAAGTGGATTTTTTCTTTTTTGTTTTTAAGGTCACACCTGGCTCTAGGCTCAGAGATCACTCCTGGGTAGGCTCAGGGGACCATATGCAGGGAGTTGAGCCCAGATCCAGCACATGCAAGGCAGGTACCCTCCCCCTATGCTGCCGCTCCGGGCGAGGTGGCTCATAAGCCAGGTGGAGAGGAGGAAGCGCGGTCAGAGAGACTGACCAGCAGGACAGCCATCTCCGCAGACAGAGGGAAGCAGGACACCGGTTTGACTGGACCTACAGAGGTTTTGAGTGGAATGAGAAAAGAGGTTGAGTGGCTGCCTGTGATTGAGGTCTGACTCACCCCGAAAAAGCGAGCGTGTTGGACTTGGGGCTGGGAAACCTAGAAGGTTCTTGAGCTTCAGCATCCACAAGCTCTTCAGTTGACCATCTTGGCGCATGTTCACATGTGGTCACACATGTTTCGTCACATGTGCTGTGTTATTAGAGTTGGGGTGTTAGGGAGTGTAGTAGGTGGCATCTCTGCCTACCGTTGGGGTCTCCAGTGGGTGGGAGTTGGTTTGGGGGTGCTGGCATGACTGTCTTCCCCCTTGCCCTCCTAGGGCAGACCATGGCGTTTCCTGCCGAGGCACTGTGGGTGACCGTGGGCCTCCATCTGCCTCGTGGTGCTGCTGGTGGCCCTAGCCTTTGTGTGCTGGAGGAAAATCAAGCAGAGCTGTGAGGAGGAGAATGCAGGTAAGTTCCCTGGGAGGAGGTTCAGGCTTGGGTGACGCGTGGGACTCCTGGTGCATTAAGGTGTCTGCTGTGGCGGCAGGGAGGCTCTCTCAGAGTCTGATGGCGGTGTGTGAACAGCTGAGAGCCTGGGTCTGTGTGAAGAAGCAGAATGCTTGCAGGGTGAGTGAAGTGTGTGGGGGTGGAGGTGAGTGAAGTGTAGTTGGTGGAGGTGAGTGGAGTGTGGTAAATGGAGATGAGGTGAGTGGAGTGTGTGGTCGGTGGAGGTGAGTGGAGTGTGTGGTGAGTGGAGGTGAGTGGAGTGTGGTGAGTGGAGGTGAGTGGAGTGTGGTCAGTGGAGGTGAGGTGGAGTGTGGTGAGTGGAGGTGGAGTGGAGTGGTCAGTGGAGGTGAGTGGAGTGTGGTCAGTGGAGGTGAGTGGAATATGGTGAGTGGAGGTGAGTGGAGTGTGGTCAGTGGAGGTGAGTGGAGTGTGGTCAGTGGAGGTGAGTGGAGTGTAGTCAGCAGGGTGATTGGGTGTGAGTGGTCAGTCTGGGCGGGTGAGCTGTGTCACCAGGAGGAATGTGTCCCACCAGCTGTGACTGAGGGCTGAGGACTGGGCATGGGGCAGTGAGGACTGGGCAGTGGCGGGACAGGAATCCCCACTGGGCTGTTTGCCCCTTCTCAGTCGGCCCCATTTCTCCTGCGAGTGGTCCAGGGCTCCCAGTGAGGAAGTAGACAGATTTGGCTGGGAGTGTTTTGTTTCTTCTAGGAGCTGAGGACGCAGATGGGGATGGAGAAGGATCAAGGCGGGTAAAGTCCCGGAATCCGCGAGGGCTCCGCCTGGTGACTGGCCTTTGCCTGGAATTGGACCTTGAGACACTTTTTGCCCTGATTCTCTCCTAGGTTGCACCCATCAAATATTCCTGGCCAAGGTCTCCTGGCCCAGGGCTTCTGAGAGAGGGAGAGAGAGAGAGAGAGAGAGAGAGAGAGAGAGAGAGAGAGAGAGAGAGAGACAGAGAGAGAGAGAGAGAGAGAGAGAGAGAGCAGAGAGAGAGAGGAGAGAGAAAAAGGAGAGAGAGAGACAGAGAGAGAGAGAGGAGAGAGAGACAGAGAGAGAGGGAGGAGAGAGACAGAGAGAGGGAGGAGAGGAGGAGAGAGAGAGACAGAGAGAGAGAGAGAAGTAATAGATAGAGAGAGAGAGGGAGAGAGGAGGAGAGAGAGAGACAGAGAGAGAGGGAGGAGAAAGTAGAGAGAGAGAGGGAGGAGAGGAAGAAGGGAGTAGAGATGAGTCCTCGGGCTGCCCTTGTGCCTCCTTCAGGCGTTTGCGTCCCCAGTGGGCAGCCTTCCCTGGCCATGGGGTTGACTGTCTCCCTCAGGCAGCAGGTGACCCTTGTACAGCCCTAACCCCGTCCCAGCACCTCCTCAGGCCCAGGACCGTGGCCACCTGCTTTGGTCTGAGCCGCCCTCTGCTAGAGATTGTCACCCCAATCACCCATCTTTCTCTTTTTTTTTGTTTTTTTGGGGGGTCACACCCAGCGATGCTCCAGCTTACTCCTGGCTCTGCACTCAGGAATTACTCTGGCAGTGCTCGAGGGGACCATGTGGGATGATGCTAGGGACCGAACCGGCTCGACCACATATAAGGTAAAAGCAAAGTCACCCACCACCTTGACTGCCTGATGATGTAAGAGGGAGCTGAGGGCCGGAGCGATGTGCAGAGCAGAAGGCGTTTGCCTTGCCCACAGCCAACGGGTTTGGTCTGGGCAACCCCACGTGATCCAGCCCCACTAGGGGTGATCCTGGGTGCAGAGCCAGGAGTCAGCCCTGGGTACTGCTAGGTGTGCCCTAAAAGCCAAAATTAGTTAATTAAAATGTAAGGGCGGTTGGAGTGTTGGTGGTTTTGCAAGGGCATGTGCTCAAGTGAGCTGAGGCTTGGGCGCCCTGTGGCTGCTGAGGCCCCACCTTTGGGACAGGGGAGGTTCCTGCTGACCTTTAGCAGTGGTGCTGGTTGGCACCAGCCTGATTTCACTCCCGAAGAGAGGCGCAGCAGATGCACCTCAGGGAACCGCCATCCACTCTGCCTCTGTGGCCGGGCACAGCCGGCCTTTTGGTGGCGACTATCTCGGGACCCGCCGCCCATGAGTGGAGGCCCCTCTGTGACTTCTGTGGGGTCCCTGATGACTCAGCGGGTCACATCTGTTCTTAGTGCTCAGAGTAGCAGACCGGAGGAGTGCGAGGCAGCAGAAGGTGAGTGAGCATTTGACCGGACCCCAGAGTCCTTCCTAGTTGTAGCTCCAGTGGGAAAGTCAGCCCAACTCCTGGAAGTGCAGGCATGGCGCCCTGGAGGAGGTGTGGAGGGCACTGGGAGAGGTGGGTGAGCTGCAGAGGCTGAGACTCCAGACAGCAGCTTGTCCCCGACCGCACCTCTCCTACCAGTCCCTCCAGCATCCCTTCCTCAGCTCCTGACCTTTGCTGACCGCCTTGCCCTGCCCCTCACTGTGTGCTCCTTCTCCCTCTTCCACAGCCCTACGACCTCAAAGAAGCACAAAGGAAAGCAAAGAAGGTAAAGACACCCGGCCTTGAGATAATGCATATGTGTGTGTGTGTGCGCATGCATGTGTGTGTGTGTGCATGTGTAGGTATGTGCAGTATGCATTGCGTGCATGTGTGTGAGTGCATGTTTGAGTGTGTACGTGTGCATGTTTGAGTGTACATGTGTACATCCAGGTGTGTACATGTGTGTAAGTGTACATGCATGTTTGAGTGTGTACATGCATGTATGCGCTTACATGAGTGTATTTGTGAATGTGTGCATGCATGAGTGTGTTTTATTTGCATGTATGCATGAGTACATCTTGTGTGCATGAGTACATGTGTGCATGAATACATGTGTGCATGAGTACATGTGTGTGCATGAATACATATGTGCATGAGTATGTGAGAACATGTGTGTGAATATGTGTGTGCATGAGTATGAGAACATGCGTGTCCATGAATCCATATGTGCTTGAGTATGTGAGACATGTGTGTGAATACATGTGTGCATGAGTATGTGAGAACATGTGTGTGAATACATGTGTGTATGAGTATGTGAGAACATGTGTGTGTGAATACATGTGCATGAGTATGTGAGAACATATGTGTGCGTGAATACATGTGTGCATGAGTACATGTGTGCATGCATGTGTGTATGAGTGTGTGTGTATGCACAGCGTGTAAGAGGAGCATTCTAGGAGGACAGTTGTCACTCTGTCCTAGGATCTGTGGCTCCCCGCCCCTGAAGAGCAGCATCCGGACCCTCATGACCATGCGGGAGACCCCCGCGCCCTCGTGGGAACCCAGCAGGTCACTACTTACTTTCGGTGCCAGGGCGGAACCCTGGCCTCACTCATGCCAGGCGAAATGCCTCGCTGCTGAGTCCAGTGTGACAGGCTTGCCTGGGGCAGGGTTATCTCTCTTCCCTGTGATGATCAGAGCTTTGGGGCCCTTAAGCCCACTGTTGTCCCAGGCGTTTGTTCCACTGACCTAGTTTCTGCTTCTGGAAGCTTCCATCTCATACTCAGGGGCTGCTCCAGTCCTAGTTTCTGCTTCTGGAAGCTTCCATCTCATACTCAGGGGGCTGCACCAGTCCTAGGCTTCCTCTGACCGGAAGTGGAGGCGGGGCGGGCCAGGCACAACTCATTTTCTAGCTGACTAAAGTGTCTCTGGGAGTGGATGGCCAGGCGAGGTGACGAGTGTGGGGAAGCTCTGTTCATCTCCCAAAAGCAAGGCTGGGTCTCACGTGCTACAGGGAGGGACGATACAGGGCCTCTGACTTACACAGGTCCCAGGCTCCAGGGCAGGGGTATGTCCTGGCACCACTGGCTGGGGACCCCCAACCCCACCCCAGAAAATTGGGGTCTGGAGAGAGAAGTCACCTGACACACCTACCCATTCTGAACCAAACAGAAAAAGGAAGAGTGGGGACCAGCAATCACAGTGTCCACTGTGTCTCTGCGAGGTCTGAAATTTAAAGCAGTGGGCCCTCACCCGAGGATGGCAGCCTGGCTCCGAGGACAGAGCCGAGACTGGGGCAGGGCGAGGTCCTACAACCTGTAAGGTTAGGGAGAAGGGTGAGCCACAGGACTGGGTTCTCCTTGGTGGCCTTTGCAGTAGCCAGAATCAGGGGGGATCGAGGCTGAGGACAGCGAGACAAAAGTGCAATCTGCTCGGCCCCAAGGGAGGATGAGCCCAGTGAGACTTGGGCGGTGTCCCACGGGCACCTTCCTGGCCTGTACTTGCCCACTGTGTGTCTGATGGTCATATTTGTACAACAACCTCTGACCTCTGACCTATCCCCATCCTGAGCCACATGATCTGCCCAGAGCACTTCTGCACTCCCAGACTGAAGAAACTGCCTTATGTTTTCTCCTTTCTTCCCTCCCATCCTGAAACGCAGAAGAAGGACAAGAATTAGCCTGAACAGTGGTTAGGAGCAGCTGCCCTGCCAGGCGCTCCCCGGCCTCTCTCGGCACTACGCTTCATGTCATCTCTGCCTTGAGGGCTGTCCCAGCGCCCCTGGATGGGGCCACCCTGGAGATCTGATCGCTCTCCAGAAGATCCCGTATGCACACTACCCCAGCCTTGCTTCTCCCAGTCATCCAGCAACCTCAGTTCTGACTGAGAACCCTCCAACATGGTTTTCCAACGGACACGCTACACGGACCCTCTGGTTCCAAAGACATTGACCCCCTGCCCTCCTCTCTCTCACCTGGGGTGGTGGGCAGCACTCCCCAGGCACGGCCGGCGGTGCCTGTGCGGAGCACGCTTCTAATTCAGTCTCTCCCAGGGTGCTCCACACCTCTGTCCCGTGAGTTCCGAGCAGGCCCTCCCTAGGGGAACGCGTGCTGGTCACGCTGGGTTTGCTGTTCCTGTCCTTTCCCATTCACATGCGAGTTACACAGCGTCCTGGTGGTGGCAGCATTGGGTTATGTACCACTATGCCCCCCATCCATTGGGGACCCTGAGGACAGAGCTCCTGCTATGGCCTGCTGCCCACCCCCCCAGTCACTCCCCCTCCCCCATCGTCTCCATCTTCTGTGCCCCCAGCCCCCCAGCTCTGACACCTGACCTCCCATTCAAAACCTAGCCCAGAGTGGGAGTGCCCAGGGGCGGAATGTGCGTGAGGAAGGCCTCTCCCAGTACTGGACATTCTGAGGTACTCTCCAAAGTTTCTCTAGGGCGCCAGCCGAGCTGATGCCAGACCCTGAAGAATCTGGTCTGGAGCCTGGAGGTGGAGCTGAAGGCACACACGTACCACCTCCCCACTGTGGTGCTAATCACAGGGCGCGTACCGTGCCCCAGCCTCTGTGACCGTCTCACCTGGGTCTCTTCCCATCTAGAGATCCGACTTATTGGATTGTCTAAATTTAAGTGTGTGGGACTCTGAGTACTTTTGTTAAAGGGTTTTGTTTTTTTTGAGGGGGCTTTGGAAATAAAAAGCCTTTGTAGAAAGAAAGCCTTATTTCTCCTAGTAGAAATAAAGCCTCTCTCTTTGTTGAAAGCAAGTATTTCCCCTGCAAGAATGTGGAAGCTTGGCTGGAGGTGCGCCCTCCCAGACTTCTCAGCCGCCAGGGGAGATTTACGTGAGACCCCTTATGCTCAGGACCCTCCCAGGCCTAGTTCCCTCTTGGTAGAGGCGCAGGTACGCTGTGGGCCTGCTCTCCTGGAGACGGCTCTAAGTTTCTTTGCTCGGAGGAACTTTAGGCCGGATGTGTGTCGAGTGTGTGTAGGTGCCAGGAGCAGGAGCTTCTGTGCCTGCTCTGCCTGAATGGGGCCTCAAGCTGGTGCCAGGTCAGGAGGTCTGTGTGCACCAATACCGGCTGACTTGTAGTCACAGCCCTGACCCAGCCCTGATTTTGCCCTGGGACCTTAGGCAGGACATTAAAGTGTTATGAATCTTGAGTGTTTCTTTGGGAAAAAATGGTCTAGGTGGGAGAAGCCCCAGCAATGAGCACAGTGGTCTTAGGGCCAGGAAAACTTGGATCCCCAGTACAACATGTGGGTCCCCAGAGCCAACCAGGAGTGAACCCTGAGCAGAGTCAGGAATAAACCCGAGGCACAGAGCCAGGGTGAGCCCGAGGCACTGCTGGGTGTTGGCATCACAGCAGGAGGCGGAGGGGTGGTCTTCTCACCCGTGGGGGCGGAGTGCTAGTCCTCGGGGAGGGCATTTGCCTTGCATGTGGCTGACCACAGTTTCAATCCTCAGCATCCTTATGTTTCTCCACACTGCCGGGTAACCCCTAGGTATAGCTGGATATGACCCAAAAAGTAAAAATAAATAAATCTCACCCCCGCTGAGTAGGCGGTGGGTAGGCTCAGACAAACAGGATGGCTGGGGTTTGGGGATGGCAGCAGAGACAAAGGGCCCCAGCCCCACTCTCTGATGCTCTTCCTGGACCCTCCCTCCCACACATGTCCGCAGTCTGCAGCGTTGGAGGTGGGGCTGCATTCTTGTAGACAAGATGGCCAAGTACAGGCCGGACTCATGAAAAAAAGACCCAGACAAGGGCTGAAAGACAGGGAGGACTTGACGTCCAGAAAAGCCCAGATCAGGCAGGGCCCAGGCCCAGGCAGGGACAGATACTGAGCACAGGAGTCCTCACTTACATGCACAAATGTAGCTGTGGTCAGAGACTAGAAGCTGGGACAGGATGTCAGACCACTAGTATCCAGTGTGGAAAAGGCCCAGGGACATGATTCAGGACTAGGAAAGCATGCATGGAACAGAGTGACTCAGGGATGGACCTGACTGTCTCCGCCCTGGAGGTGAGTAGACTGATTGCATAGGATGAGACAGGACATTGTGCGCGGGGGTGGGCAGTGCCAGGACAGGATGCGTGGCGTTGTCACACGGAAAGGAGAGGCCTGGGCATTGGGGAGGGACCCAGACCCATCTCTACTTAAACTGTACCAAAAAACTAACTTCTAACCTTGCAAATCTTTCTTCCATTCTCACAGACCCACCAGCACAGGAAAATCTGCTTTCCACGCGGCTTAACGGTGGCCAAAACCCAAAAGAAAAGGGGCTGGAGTGATAGTACAGCGGTAGGGGTTGACCTTGCATGCCTTAGCCCACCCAGGATTTGAGTCTCACAGCATCCCCGCGGGTCCCCTGAGCACTGCCACGAGTAAGTGCAGGCCAGGATGAACTCCTGAGTATTGCCGGGTGTAACCCAAAGAGAGAGAAAAAAGGAAAAATAAAAAAGAAAAAATGGTCTTGAGTCACCTCCGCTTCGAACCTTAGCACAGGCGGTGAGTGTCAAAGGCCTGTGGTGTGTGAAATACATGACAGACTGGGCTTATGGACCTGAGGGCTGGGGCTGGGCATTGCTTTGGTCCATTGGCTCTGGGGCTTGCCCAATTTAAGAGACCTGCAGAGCACACTCTGTCCCAGGCTCTGCTACTCACACCTTGACTAGAACAAATTTCAAACCTTTGGGGGCTGGAAGGCCATAGCCGAGCCTGCTCAGGGGACAAGCGATGCAAGAGAGCGCTCACAGGCAAAGCGTGCACTTTCCGGCCCTTTGAGTTATATGCCTGGGCTTAGTGCTTAAGATAGTGACTCCTGTGTTTTCTTTCTTATTTGGATTGGAACCCTCTTGGACTTTACCGAGGAGGCGAGGTACAGAGTGGAACCCAGGACCTGGCACATAAGATGCGTGCGGCGGACACTGGGATCCTTTCTAGCCAAGACTTCCTTTCCTTTGTGTGTGTGTGTGTGGGGGGCGGTGGGGGCATGCCAGTGTGGTACACAGACTGGGGCTCGGACCATGAGAGGCGTAGATAGAACCTGGGTTGGCCATGTGCAAGGCAAAGTGCTCTGCTTCCACTCTGTCCCAAGGGGGCTGAGATTTGGGGAGTGTTCATTTGCTTTGCATGCGGCAGACTTGGGTTCAATCCCTGGTATACTATATGGTCCCTTGAGTGCCACCAGGATTAATTCCTGAGTAAAGAGGCAGAAGGGAACCTCTGGGCACTGCAGATGACCCCACCAGAGACCAAGCAACAACAAAAGACTTTCTTTTTAGAAGTGAGGCCAGGAGTTGCTGAATTTTCTGACCTTGGTTGGGTGAGGGACATGGCTCGAAGAGGATTTCTAGGTGGCCTTTGCCGATGACATCCTTGCTAGAAAGCCCAGGGGCTCAGGACAGGACTTCTCCACAGGAAGGCGGCCAGGAGGACTCTGTGTGGAGCTTAGAACACTGAAACTCGAGTCCATAGATTGCACCCTGCCCGCCCTTCTGGGCTCCCCCACTGCCATCAGCGTACCTGCAGGAGCAGTGGCTGCTGCCCCAGGATCCTTGCCAGGAGTGAGGACAAGCTGAGGGTCAGCGCCTGTCCCAGTCGCCCATTCTGTAGCACACAGCTGTGCTCTGCGTCTTGCGGGTGGGCCAGAGCGCCTCTGTAGAACAGGCATTTTTGGTTCTGTGGGAAGTAGGTGGGGAGCGGAGAGTGGCTCCAGATCCTGATGGACTCAGTAAGGGTGTTCTGGCCCTGGAGAGCAGGGCAGTGGGTGCCCTGACAGTATTTTGAGCTGCTCTCCTGGAACTAACTCAAAGGAGCTGCATGTTATGGAAAAATACGCTGTCGCGGGGTCACAAGCTGGAGCCTGCAGCGTCACGCATATTACTTGGAGGGACTGGGTAAGACTTCATTGGAGGCGGGCTGGAGGGCCACGCAATTCACCTCCAGGACCACAGCGAGCAGGCTGTGAAGACCCGATTAGTAGATTTGTTTATTTGTTTGTTTGTTTTATTTATTGCTTTTTGGATCACACCCAACAATTCTCAGGGTTACTCTTGGTTCTGCACTCGAAATTACTCCAGGCTGTGCCCATATGGAGGGCATCCCACATGGTCCAGTGGGACCATCCCATATGCCCCCATATGGCATCCCATATATCACCCCAGTCAACCACCATACAGAAGCAAACGCCCTACCCACTGTGCTATGCATGGCTCAGCCCAATTATCAGATTTAAGATGGTGAGGGAGTGAAGGGGCGGTGCAAAACCAGTGTCTGGGGGACCCACAAGTCACTTACTCTTTCCTCCTTCAGAGCCTCCTTCCTTGTGCATCTGAAGAAAGGGGGCCATAGAGGGATGGGGCGGGGTGGGTGTCTGTACGAATCTGCAGGGGTGGCTGCTCCAGGAGAGGCCCCTGGGCCCCTGAGGTTGACAAGTGGGAACACTTAGGTGTGCAGAGACTCTGAGCTGTGGGTCTGCAGCAGATTCAAACACTTCAGACGTGAAGGAAACTTAGTGCGCCCAGTCCCTACCGGGAGGACTTAGAGGCGCTGCTGCCCCTCAGCCTTCCTTTGGGTTTGCTCACACAGTTACATGAGGGGAAGCAGGGCTGAAAGCATCCGCCTACAAGCGAGTCACAGTCACTTAGTGCTGCCCACCTGCCTGGGCATAGTCCCTGTGGCTCTGCTTTCTGGGACCCCCAGTGTAGCTTTATCCTGGGAGTACATCCAGATGTGTGTGGCACTGAGATGACAAGTGTGACCCTAGCAAGCACAAGAGAGCAGTGCGGGGGAAGGAAATGAGGCTGGAACTAGGCGGGTGGAGCACTCAGTGTAAGTGGGCACTCAGGGGCGGCAGGTGGAGCACTCAGTGGCAGGTGGAGCACTCAGAGCGGCAGGTGGAACATAAATCATGGCAGGTGGAGCACTTCCCTGCATCCTGCAACCTCAGCTCCAATCAGTGACACAGCATGGTCCCCCCAGGGATTCCCAGAACTTCAGAGCACCCAGAGCCAGGAATAGC
>JAJIBD010031244.1:0-62500 GCA_021461705.1 Cryptotis parvus
TTGTAGAATGGGTGATCCTAGCGTGAATCCAAGGCCACAGCTCATGAAGGATCTTTGATGTATTGGGCCAGAAAGCCCTGTTTTGGCTAGGGGATTCGATGACCACCTAGTCTCCCACAGAATCAAAGGGCTTTTTAAATCAATGAATGCTAGATGTGAGCGGTGGTAGATTCCCTACAAAACTCAATGAGCTTGGTTACCGGTGTGGATATGGCCTTCATTGTGCTGAATCCTTTCGGGAAGCCAGTTTGTTTGCATGGTTGTCCTTCATCTAGGTTCTGCCAATCAACTTTAACGATGACTCGAAGTGAACAGCTTGTAGATTTTTATGGACAACAGGTGATGGGGCGATAGAAGCCATGCCATGAATGTCTCCTTCTTGAACAGTAGAACTGTCCTGCTGGTTTTCCATTGGGAGGGCACCTGCATCAGACAGGTAGTATGTGAAGAGTCAAGCTTTTAAGGGTATTGATGAGTACTGACGGCAGATTCTTCAGGTGTTCGGATTCGACTTTGTCTGGACTGGATGCTGCTTGCTTCTACCACAGAAATGGTATGTCGGATTTCAGAAGGGAGACCCAGCACCTCCCTCGTGACTTCAGCACCAAATCCCACAAAACGCCATGCCACAAACTAGAATGGGAAGGAATGGAGTAAAGATAGATGGTCGACATACCTAGCCACCACCCACGCTTCCTGATGACATCTAATAACACCAAACATCAGCCAAGCGCACAAATGCTGGCTGACTTCGATCGAGAATGTAGAAAGATAAGCCTACGACGGAACCTCAACAAAACTATGTTCATGAGAAATGAACTAGTTCCAGAGGCCCCATTCACTCTCAATGGAAAAAATATATGATGAATGACCTAAAACCTGAGCTGCGGTGAAGAAGAGTGGGCATGGAATGCATTCAAAAGCATCAAGAAATAGCTGAAAGGGACAAAAAACCTCTGGCTCTGGGCACCTCTCTTCAACTCCACTGTTCTCCCTACATTAACATATGCCTCAGAGACCTGGGCCCTACGAAAAGTAGGATGAGAATGCTATTTGGGTCTCCCAAAGAGGAATCAAAAGAGCTATGCTTTGAATGTCACACCTCACTCAAGTGAGAGAAGGAATCCGAGTTCCAACCTCCATTGACAACTGAGAGTCAGGATGCTGTCTCATTTGCCAAGGTGTTGAAAAATCAGATGGGCGGGACATGTAATGCGATTTGGAGACAACTGCTGGACTAGATCCCACAGGACATCAAAAGATCATGCCCACCTACAAGATGGTCAGACTTCTTCATCAATACCCTGAACCAATGGTTTGAGGCTCTTCATATTCCTGGAGCAAGTAGATGCTATTGGGCTACAATGGCATGTGATAGAGTCAAATGGAAATGTTACTGGTGCCCGCTCGAGCAAATCGATGGATAACAGGATATCAAGTGATCAAGTGATCAGTAAACAAATCAGCTCCACTCTCCCAAACATGTCAGCAGTTTGGAGCCAGAATTACGCGCGCAGATGACTTCTATTGCCGGACACAGATTTCGCAGTCTTTGGGTTCTTTTGCTGGACGTGATGACATGGCTGCCCGGTGTGGGTCAAGGGGCTGCTGTTGTTCTTGGGGTCCCAATGGTGAGGAATGGCGAGGTCTGTCTGTGCAGGAGACCCGTGTCGGCTCAGTAGAAAGGAGAACCTTCCACCACTGGACACCCTTGGGAGGGAGTGGATGCGACAGGGCAGACAGGTTGTAGTGGGGGGGGGAGAAATGGTTCCTGCTTCTGATGCCTTACACTCAGCTTCCACAGTTTCTCCAGTACTTATTGTGGGGCTTCTCATTCCACCATTTCCTTCTGTGAGCCTGCCCTGGGCACCCATTACTGGCAGTGAATGCATGGGGGAGGGGCTTCAGCTTCCTCTGTACTGAACTCTGTGTCCAGAGACCCGGCTGTATATTTTTATAATGTTTTGGGGGCCCCACCCGGTGGTGCTTAGGGGCTTACTCCTGGCTCTGCACTCAGTGATTACCCCTATGGACTTGGGGACCTGGGATGCCCAGGATCAAACCCCTCAAGTCGGCCATGTGCAAGGCAAGTTCCTACCCATTGTACTATCTCTCTGGCCCCCTTAGAGGGTTTGAACTGGATGATCTACCGCTCAAGCTCACTCTTCCCCTAAAGTGCCTCATTTCCAGACCCCCATCTTACCGGATGCTCACAGTTGCCTGTTTGCTTCCATCCATCTTCACCGCCTTCTAAGTTCTCTCTGTCCCGCTGCTCCATATGGCTGCCCTTGAAGTGTCTTCTTGCCGGCCCAGTCATCTCTAAGGGATTTCGGTTCTTCTCTGAAATACCTAAAGGTTTTCGGTTCATTCTCGAGCCATCAATTTGCAGTGCAGTTTCCTTTGGGTCCTGAGTAGCGGTGATTTTTGTGGCGTGAGGAGTGGGAAAGGAGGATAGCTCTGAGAAGTAGTTTTTCCCATGCTGCCTGAGAGACCCAAAAACAACAGCGCAGTACTCATAGATGCATCTTTCACCCAAGTGATGGTCCTGTTGTATCCAGGGCTGCTCTTGCTCCGTGTCCTCGGGAACGCCTTTGCTAGCAAAGTCCCAGGAGACTCACCAAGTCTGCTCTGGCAATTGGGAAGGAGGAGGAGAACAGAAACCCCATACTGTTCCTCTTCCAGGACACACCCAGAAACTGCACATCACTCCCTCTCACATCTGATTGGCCAGAAAGTGGACACATGGGTGTGACACTGCTCTTGCAAGCCAGGTGGCCGGGTGCCTACAGAAGAGGAAGAGAACAGGAGTTAGGCGAAACTAGACACTAGGCCTTGGTTTTGTACACTCGAGTGTGACCTACAAGGCAGCCATTGGCTCAATCTAAGGGATCTAGTACCTGAAAAACTTCAAATCTGAGGGAAATTCCCCAACATCAGAAAAGCCCTTTTTTCAGGAGGGACCGTCCCTCAGGTTGCACAGCAGGGCCAGAGTTAGTGTAGCGGTTAGGAGCGTATTTAGTAAGCCCCTGTGTTTGACCTGGCCCCACATGGGCCCATCAGCATTGCGCCCAGTGCAGCCCCTCTGGGAGGCCGGAGGTCTCTAGCTCAGCCATACTCAGGCTTGTACCCCGCCACCAGCCCGGGTGCTAAGAGTTGCCCGTGGAACCCAGACCTCCTGAGCACTCCTCCTGAGCACAGTAGCTTCAGGGGAAGACCAGGATGCCAGCTGTGGGCCTGCCCAGTGTACCTGACACACACTCTAGTGAGCACCTGGGCTCAGACCCACAGACCCGCCTTCCTCCTGCCCAGGAACCCCAGTGTACCTGACACACACTCTAGTGAGCGCCTGGGCTCAGACCCTGGACCCGCCTTCCTCCTCCTGCAAGGCCACATGTCGTGAACAGGCTTGTGTCTGTTCTCCTGGTGCAGCCCCTGCCAGCCCTATCTTGGGCAAGGGCGGCCGTGAGTGCGCGAACAAATCTAGGTATTCAAGGATTGCCTCCGATCTGGGGAACAGGAGCCCAGCTCAGACTGACTTTACGGAAGGTAAAGTCAGTTTGAGTCCAGCCGGGCAGCCTCGATGCTCTCGAGAGAATGGACCTGGGCTCACTGCAGCCTCCCGCACTCTCCTGACATCTCACTGGTATTGCGGTAGGCAACCCTTCCCGCCCTGTGTGTGTCCCTGTTGGGGCTGGGAGAAGACAGTTGCTCCAGGGAGCAGGTGCCCATCTCCCCCTGCGCAGACCACCCAGTCTCTCCTTGCGCTTGGCTTCCGCTTGGTGGGCACTTCGCGGTTGTAGCCCGTGCCGGCCAGATGTGCTGGCTGGCCACGGGCTGAGGGCCTGTAGCGCGTTCCGGCCAGATGTGCTGGCTGGCCACGGGCTGAGGGCCTAGCCGCGTTCCGGCCAGATGTGCTGGCTGGCCACGGGGCTGAGGGCCTGTAGCCGTGCCCGGCCAGATGTGCTGGCTGGCCACGGGCTGAGGGCCTTAGGTTGCCCGGCCAGATGTGCTGGCTGGCCACGGGGCTGAGGGCCCAGAGCCGCGGCCCGGCCAGATGTGCTGGCTGGCCACGGGCTGAGGGCCCGGAGCGCGCCCGGCCAGATGTGCTGGCTGGCCACGGGGCTGAGGGCCTGTAGCCGCGTCCGGCCAGATGTGCTGGCTGGCCACGGGCTCAGGGCTCGTAGCCGTGCCCGGCCAGATGTGCTGGCTGGCCACGGGCTGAGGGCTGTAGCCGCGCCGGCCAGATGTGCTGGCTGGCCACGGGGCTGAGGGCCTGTAGCCCGCGTCCGCCAGATGTGCTGGCTGGCCACGGGCTGAGGGCCTGCAGCCGTGCCCGGCCAGAGTGCTGGCTGGCCACGGGCTGAGGGACTCAGAAGCCGTGCCCGGCCAGATGTGCTGGCTGGCCACGGGGCTGAGGGCCTCAGCGCGCCCGGGCCAGATGGCTGGCCACGGGCCGAGGGCCTGTAGCCGTGCCCGGCCAGATGTGCTGGCTGGCCACGGGCTGAGGGCCTGTAGCGTGCCCGGCCAGAGTGCTGGCTGGTCACGGGCTGAGGGCCTGTAGCCGTGCCGGCCAGATGTGCTGGCTGGCCACGGGGCCGAGGGCTCAGAGTCGTGGTCGGCCAGATGTGCTGACTGGCCACGGGCTGAGGGCTCGGAAGCCGGCCCGGCCAGATGTGCTGGCACACGGGGCTGAGGGCGAGCCAGGCCCTTGTGATCCCGTAAGTTCCTTGACTTCCCCATGCAGGGCCTTGGACAGGGCCGGGGGAGGGCTGGGGCGAGGGCTGGGGCGAGGGCTGGTCGGATGGGGCACTTGTCTCCTGGGCAGGCCTGGATGCTGGAGACCTATCTTTGCAGACTCTGTGCTCCTCCCACACAGACTGGCCTTGGGTCCCCAGGCCCGCCTAGTCGGAGAGCACAGGTGTCTCCATCCCTCCTGCTCTTGGCTCCTGAGCTGGGTGCTGTGCAGTTCTCCTCAGGTCTTCGCCTGGGACGCCTGAGAGTGACTTCCTAAGTCTAGAGGCCAACATGGGGCAAACCAGACCTAATAGGCCACTGGGAACCCTCTCTGGAGGGAAGGATGGTCTGCCCTGCGAGCCTGCTAAGTCTCCCCAGGAAGGGAATGGCCTGGCCCCTGCAGTCCCCATGAAGTAAAAACCAGTGACAGGAAGTGTCTAGGTGATTGTGGGGGCTGGGGAGGGTGGCCAGGAACGTGCAGTTACTGCAGGAGACAGGGAAGGTTCTGGAGCTGGAGAACAGATTCCCATTCTTGGTCCTGTGTGAAGGCCCTGTGTGGGGAGTGGGGAGGGACAGAGCGGAGACAGCAGGGGCGACAGCAGTGGGGCCAGGGGCAGGCAGAGGGCTGGAGAGGGCCTGCCGGGAGGGGCTGCCATGGGCTGGGTCTGGGCACCTTGGATCCTTCCCAGAGGCAGTGAGTCTTGGCTGGCTGTGGGCGGCAAGGTGGCCCTGCCTGGGCACCTTGTGAATGAGCGAGGGCTGTTGACTCTGCGGCTCCAGCAGGCCGGAAGGCTGGGAAGAGTCCCGGGGTCCGCTGCCCACAGCTGGCCAGGGAGCCCCGCAGTGTGCATCCGGTTGGCACAGGGATTCCTTCAGGGCTGTGGACGCCCATGGGGCTCTAGGAGGGCAGGCAGGGCCTGGGTGACGCTGGTCCTGGCTGTTTGGGACAAGGCCACAGAGCCTGGGCTTTGAACCTGATGGAACCTAAAGGCACCTCAGCTGTGCTCACTGGCCCTGCTGGCCCTGAATGTGCCCCCTCTCCCCTCGTCTAGGCCCCCATCCTTGTCTGGGCCCCTCATCCTTGTCTGGGCCCCTCATCCTTGTCTGGGCCCTCTCCCCCTCGTCTGGGCCCTCATTGCTCTTTCCTGCAAAACAGGAGTCGCTGGAGGCGAGAATGAGAGCGGCTGCCCTGGCTGACTCAGCAGCTGCTGCTGATGGAGACCTGGGACCTTAGCTAGGGACAGCCAGTGTGGAGGGCCCAGAGCTGGGGCAGCCAGGACTTGGGGTCTGGTCCCCTCTCTCTCAGCGCTGACCTCTCCCACTTTCCAGCAGCCTCTGGTGTTAAAC
Organism: Cryptotis parvus; assembly: GCA_021461705.1. Taxonomy (NCBI): domain Eukaryota; kingdom Metazoa; phylum Chordata; class Mammalia; order Eulipotyphla; family Soricidae; genus Cryptotis; species Cryptotis parvus. The sequence goes on from JAJIBD010031244.1 coordinate 6,082, forward strand.
TAGAGCCCACCCCCAGCTGGACATGTCTGCACGATCGTCGTTGTCCGGGCTCCTGCCCATGCTGACCCTGTTCCCTCTTCTCGGATTCCCCTGGGTCCCTGGGTGCTGGCTGGGCCCTGTGCTGCCAGGCTGCCCCCACCCCGCTCCTTACCTCCCCCCTCCCTTCCCAGCACTGCTGCTCCCGAGGCCTGCTCAGCGCTGCCCCCCAACCCAGGACCTTCAGCTGCCTCGGGGTCAGCATTGACTCAGCCCATCTCTTGCCAGCACCAGGCTGGGCTCCTAATTACCCCAACGGGGCCCCGCAGGCGCAGCCCTGGGTTTGCCCCTCCAGCCTTCACTGTGCCCGCCGCCCTGGCCCTGTCCCCTGCTCGCCCCGCAGACGCTCAGCTGCCTCCTCTCACCTCCCCAAAACAAATCACTCTCCTCGGAGCCTTGCGGGAGTGGGTGTGGACCCCTGGGTCTCTGCCCTCTAGCTGCCCAGGGGAAGTGGGTGGGAGACCAGAGTTCCCCCCATGCCTGATTCCTCCTTCCTCCCATGCAGGAAGGCCAGCCACCCCCCAAGAGCTGACTGTCGGGCCAGGCGGAAGGATGCAGTGTGGCCCCTTTAAAGGATGGCGGCCTTTCGAGACGGCCCTTGCTGCAGCTCTGGGGTGCTATGGTTCTGTCTCACAGGTGAGGGGCGTCTGGGGGATGGTGTGGCTGGGGATGTGAGACCTGTCAGGGTGGGCTGGCTTTGGGGAACCATTCCCCACTTCAGTTCCTCCAGTAGGTAACTGGCTTTATGTGTCTCACCTGTTTCCGCAGGTGTAAATGGCCCCTCTCAGGCCATCCTGCCCCAGGACCTTGCACTGCCTGCTGTTCCCTCTGCCAGCCCTCTCCCCGACTTTATCACTATTTCCTTGTCATTGCCTCGCACGTCACCTGTGAATAAGGGCCTTTGGTGGGGAGGGTTACACTGGACAGTGCTCGGGCTGACTTCCGGCTCTGTGCTCTAGGTCCGGGCAGGCTTGATGGACCCTAGGGGTGCTATACGCCAGGTCAGCCAAGTGAAGGCAGACGGCTGCCCATGACGCAGCCCTGCAGCCCTGCCCAGCCTTCCTCTCTGCTTGGGCTCAGTGCTCCTGGCTGACTGCCTGTGCTGCTCTGGAAATCCGGCCCCAGGCCCCACACGGGGCTGGTACTTACACAGCTGCTCAAGAGCCATCTTCAGTGACTGATGTCAGTATTTCCATCCAGTGCTTGGCACCGAGGCAGCATCCAAGCATGGCAGCCCTGACTCAACATCTCCCCAGTTCAAATCCTGGCTCTGTGGCTGGAGACCAACGCTGCGTTTCCTGCCAGGAGCAAAGCTGAGTGTCTAGCGCCACCTGGTGACAGCAAAGGAAGAAGCAGCTCGTCCCTTTTAGAGGGCTCCGGGAAGGGACGGTGGGTTTCTGCCCTCCGCTGCCCTCCCCCGCAAGGGACTCTCCTGTCCAGCTTGTCTGGGTTTTGCCTAAATGGCTTTCCTGTCCAGCTGGTCTCCAGTTGCCCTCCCCTGGCCCCCAGCAAAGGGTTCTCCTGTCCAGCTGGTCTCTGGTTGAAGAGCTGGCCTGGGCACCTGGGTCCCGAAGCCGGTGTATCACATACATGGTTACCTAGATGATGCCTGATTGATGCGCACGGACAAACTGCTGCTCCTTACTGGGCTCCGTCTGTGACTGGCCTTGCACCTTGCTTCAGCCAGGCCCTGGACACCACTCTGCTGCCTCCCCTTGGCAGCTCATGAGCTGACCCTCTGTGAGAGGGTTCAGTTTATACTGTTGTTTCTTTATTCCCATTTAATCTCAGCCTATTATTACTACTTTCATCTCTCATGTGTTTTTAAAAGTCATATTTGGATCTCATCCAGCAAGACTCCAGGGCAGCCTTCAGGGAGCATGGTGCGGTGCCAGGGAGAGAACCCGGAGCTCCAGCCTGCAGGGCAGCCTTCAGGGAGCATGGTGCGGTGCCAGGGGAGAGAACCTGAGCCTCCAGCCTGCAGAGCACGCGCTCTGCCTCTCGTTCTTCCTCCCAGCCTCAGCTTCTTATCCCGTGGGCCCCTAGAAAGAATGCGTCTGCCCTCCATGGGCAGTGCTGTGGGACTGTCTCCCTTTCTCGCTCAAAAATCTAATCGTGTTTACTTAGAAAAAAAGAAATGCGTGACTTTCTCAGCCTGTTAAAACCACTATTAACAGCCCAGTGTGGATGTTTTGGAACCCTTCCCAATTCAGAAAGAAATACTTATGGGGAAAATGCAGCCGCCACAGAGAGATGTTTCACTACCTTTCTTTCTCCTCTTTTGGGGGAGGGAGTCACTGTGCTCAGAGATCGCTCTGGCCGGACTTAGAGTACCCAACGCAGTGCCAGGGATTGAACCCCAGTCAGCCCCACACAAGACAAGCTCCCTACCCACTGTACCATCTCTTTGGCCCTACCTTACTCGGTAGGTTTTGTTTCCCCCCCTCTTTCATCCCCCTTCATGTATCACACAGATTTGTGTGCTAGCTCGACCCATCAAAATGTGAGCTGAGTCGGGCCATTCTCCCCAGCGGGTGTTTATTCCTGTAGAAGGATTGGGGAGGGGCTCACTGTGGGACCGCAGGTCTGAAAAGAAGAGGCAGGAAGAGTCTGGAGTTAGCCCAGGGCAAGGGGACCAGGAGAGTCGCGTGTGTCCTCTCCCCTCCTCACCGGCTGCCCCTTGCCTTCACTCTCAGGCGCGGTGGGCGCCCAGGTCCCCAAGATCCGTGGTGGCCCTGGTGGGCAGCGATGCCACCCTGCACTGCTCCTTCTCCCCGAGCCCGGCTTCAGCCTGGACCAGCTCAGCCTCATCTGGCAGCTGACCGACACCAAACAGCTGGTGCACAGCTTCTCCGAGGGCCGCGACCAGGGCAGCGCCTATGCCAACCGCACCGCTCTCTTCCCGGACCTGCTGGCCCAGGGCAACGCGTCCCTGAGGCTGCAGCGTGCGGGGTGGCCGATGAGGGCAGCTTCACCTGTTCTGTGAGCATTGGGGACGGAGGCAGCGCGGCTGTCAGCCTGCAGGTGGCCGGTGAGTGGGGTCGGGGTCGGGTGGGGCCCAGGTGAGGTGGGTGGGGTTGGGTCAGCCTGCAGGTGACAGGTGTATTAACCAGTGACAGTGACAGGTGTGGAGCCCCTTTCTGCTGCACCCCTTTATTCCTGTCACCCTGCACACAACCCAGTGTGGACCCTGTACTCAGCCCACTGTGGACCTGTACGCTCAGTCAGCGTGGACCCCTGTTCTCACCCTAGGATCCTCCCCCACCTCTGTGACTCCCTCATTTGTCTGACCTTGACCCTGTGTGCCCTGTGTCGCCGCCCCCAGCACCCTACTCCAAGCCCAGCATGTCCCTGGAGCCCAGCAAGGAGCCGCGCCCCGGGACACGGTGACCATCACGCGCGCCAGCTCCCCGCGGCTACCGGAGGCCGAGGTGCTGTGGCAGGGCGACGCGCGGAGGGCAGGGCGCTGAGCGGCAACGTGAGCACGTCGCAGGCGGCGGATGCGCAGGGGCTGTTCGAGGTGCGCAGCGAGCTGGGCGTGGTGCTGGACGCCGATGGCACCTACAACTGCCCGGTGCGCAACCCCGTGCTGCTGGGCGCGCGCGCTGGGCTCCATCACCGTCACGCCCCAGAGGCCCTCCAGGTTCTCTTCTGGATTGTTCCTCGAGGGAAGGGGAGAAGTTCGGTCGAGTCAGCAGCCGCCCTGACTGAGCCCAGCGGGGGGGGGGCGCCATGGCACTGGTGGTGGGACTGTCGCTGTGGCAGGTGGAGACCAACTCCAGGCTCAGCCCCTCCAGCTCCCAGGCTCTCAGGCTCTGGGGCTCTCTGGACGGGGGGGGGAAGCAGAGGTGGAAACGGGGCTTTGCTAGGGCTGGGAGGGATGGCGGAGACTCACACTATGCTTTGGGGTTTGGGCGGAAAATGGGGGCACAGTAGGAGCAGGGCTGAGGGTTTTTGGGGCACTCGTGAATGCCTTCTCCTCCTCACCGGCTGCCCCTTGCCTTCACTCTCAGGCGCGGTGGATGTCCAGGTCCCCGAAGATCCCGTGGTAGCCCTGGTGGGCAGCGATGCCACCCTGCGCTGCTCCTTCTCCCCGAGCCCGGCTTCAGCCTGGACCAGCTCAGCCTCATCTGGCAGCTGACCGACACCAAACAGCTGGTGCACAGCTTCTCCGAGGGCCGCGACCAGGGCAGCGCCTATGCCAACCGCACTGCTCTCTTCCCGGACCTGCTGGCCCAGGGCAACGCGTCCCCTGAGGCTGCAGCGCGTGCGGGGTGGCCGGGATGAGGGCAGCTTCCACCTGTTTCGTGAGCATCCGGGACTTTGGTAGTGCGCTGTCAGCCTGCAGGTGGCCGGTGAGTGGGGTCGGGTGGGGTCAGCCTGCAGGTGGCCGGTGAGTGGGGTCGGGTGGGGCCAGCCTGCAGGTGGCCGGTGAGTGGGGTGGGTGGGGTCAGCCTGCAGGTGGCCGGTGAGTGGGGACGGGGTGGGGTCAGCCTGCAGGTGGCGGTGAGTGGGTCGGGGTGGGGTCAGCCTGCAGGTGGCGGTGAGTGGGGTCGGGTGGGGTCAGCCTGCAGGTGGCCAGTGAGTGGGGTCGGGTGGGGTCAGCCTGCAGGAGGCTGGTGAGTGGGGTCGGGTGGGGTCAGCCTGCAGGTGGCCGGTGAGTGGGGTCGGGTGGGGTCAGCCTGCAGGTGTCAGGTGAGTGGGTCGGGGTGGGGTCAGCCTGCAGGTGGCCGGTGAGTGGGGTCGGGGTGGGGTCAGCCTGCAGGTGGCCGGTGAGTGGGGTCGGGGTGGGGTCAGCCTGCAGGAGGCTGGTGAGTGGGGTCGGGTGGGGTCAGCCTGCAGGTGGCAGGTGAGTGGGGTCGGGGGGTCAGCCTGCAGGTGGCAGGTGAGTGGGGTCGGGGTGGGGTCAGCCTGCAGGTGGCCGGTGAGTGGGGGTCGGGGTGGGGTCAGCCTGCAGGCAGGTGAGTGGGGTCGGGTGGGGTCAGCCTGCAGGTGGCAGGTGAGTGGGGTCGGGTGGGGTCAGCCTGCAGGTGGCAGGTGAGTGGGGTCGGGGTGGGGTCAGCCTGCAGGTGGCCGGTGAGTGGGGTCGGGGTGGGGTCAGCCTGCAGGTGGCAGGTGAGTGGGGTCGGGTGGGGTCAGCCTGCAGGTGGCAGGTGAGTGGGTCGGGTGGGTCAGCCTGCAGGTGGCAGGTGAGTGGGGTCGGGTGGGGTCAGCCTGCAGGTGGCAGGTGAGGGTGGGGGCTGTCAGCCTACGGGTTGTAGGTGAGGGGCAGCCTGCAGGTGACAGATGACAAGGGTGCCCTTGCAGCACACCCCCATTATTCAGTGGACCCTACACACAACCAGTGTAGACCCTGTACTCAGCTCACTGTGAACCGTGTGCTCAGCCCAGGGCCCTCCCCACCATGACCCTCTGTCCTTGTCTGACCTTGACCCTGTGTGCCCTGTCCGCCCCCAGCACCCTACTCCAAGCCCAGCATGTCCCTGGAGCCCAGCAAGGAGCTGCGTCCGGGGACACGGTGACCATCACGCGCGCCAGCTCCGCGCGGCTACCCGGAGGCCGAGGTGCTGTGGCAGGACAGCGCAGGGCAGGGCGCTGAGCGGCAACGTGAGCACGTCGCAGACGGCGGACGCCGCAGGGGCTGTTCGAGGTGCGCAGCGAGCTGGGCGTGGTGCTGGACGCCCGATGGCACCCTACAACTGTCTGGTGCGCAACTCCGTGCTGCGGCGCGACGCGCTGGGCTCCATCACCGTCACAGGTGCGGACACCCCTGTGGGGGCGGGGCGCGGGGCTGGTAGGGGCGCGCTTTGGGCAGCTGCAGTTTCAGGGATCGTTTCCGGGAGCCGCCGCAGTCTTCTCGCAGGCTGGCTTGATGGAGACGCTGAGTGTCACTTGACTGATTTACCTTCCCAAAATTACCTTGCGTGTATCGTGTGCTGCTCACACAGTGATTGGCACCAGCCTGGTCTCTGGGGTGAGGTGTGGGTCATGCCTGTGCTGCCCTGGCTGCCAGGAAATTGTGGCTGTATCCGAGCATGTCACTGGGAGGCCTGCAGGGGCAGCTGGGCTCCCTTTCCCGTGGCTTCCACCCAAAGGGTGCTTGCAGGAGCAAGTGAGGAACGCCAGAGATTTGGGGCAGAGGTGGCCGGGCTGTCGAGTGCAGTCTCCAGGGGGCAGGTGGGATTGAGAGGACATGGGGAGTCTACAGGAGGTGGGGCCCTCCTGCACCCTCACGGGGTCCTGTGGAGGTGTGTGTGGTGTGAGAGGGTGTGGGTGATGCGGTGAGGGCTCGTGAAAAAACCTGCTAAGTTTCCACCCTTCCTTTCTCGCTCCCTCCCTCCCTTGCTCTTTTCTCTCCTTCCCTCTTTTACCTTCCTTCCTTGCTTCCTTCCTCTTTTCTCTCTCTTCTTTTTCTATCTTTTTCTTCTCTTTCTTTCTTTCTTTCTTTCTTTCTTTCTTTCTTTCTTTCTTTCTTTCTTTCTTTCTTTCTTTCTTTCTTTCTGTCTGTCTGTCTGTCTGTCTGTCTGTCTGTCTGTCTGTCTGTCTGTCTGTCTGTCACTTTTGGACCAGAGTCAGAAGTGCTCAGGGCCTTAGTCCTGGCCCTGCACTCAGGGATCACTGCTGGCAGGTCTCAGGAGACCCTGCGGGGTTCCAGGGGTCGGACTGAGCTGCATGCAGGCGCTCTGCCGCTCTGTATGATCTCCGGGCTCCCTTTCTTTCAAGTCTTCATTGCCCACATTCTGTCTTCACTTTGGAGATGAGGAAAGTGAAGTCGAGGCTGAAGCTTCTTCTCCACCCCTGCGCCTGGCGTGGAGCGAAGGCCTCTTCTGGAGAGGTGCTCCCGCATGGTGGACAGGAGGCTTCTTTCTCTGTTCTGATTTTATGGTCTGGGACCAGCAGGCTCTGCATCGTGCATGGGGCAATGCCAGGAACCCTGCAGTGGCAGAGCCCTGGCACAGAGGCAGGCTTTGGCAACAGATCATGATTGGTAAATTTGCTGTAGACGTTGGCAGCAAAGGGACCCAGCACCTGAGAGGCTCTGCAGAGGACAGTGCCTGAACTGCTTCAGGGGCTGAGGGAGCTGAGTACAGAAACACTGGAGGCGGGGGCAGGGGAAGCGGAGAGGTAATACAGTGGGTAAGGCATTTGCCTTGCACATGGCCACCATGGGTTCATTCCCAGTACCCCATAGAGTCCCCAAACTTGCTGGGAGTGTTCCCTGAGTACAGAACAGGAGTGAACCCTCAACACTGCACGCAGTGTGGCCCCAAACCAAAACAAAGCAGACATACTTGGAGTGGGGAAGAGAGGGCTTTTCTCTGTTCACCTCCAGTCTGGAAGACGGGCACCCCGTGTCCTCACAAACCTCAAGAGAGAAGCTAGAGATCGTGCAGAGAGACAGATAGCTTGTGAGCCTCCCAGACAGCCACTCCGGTTTGATTAACGGCCTTACCTGCACCCCACACCACCAGGAGCAACCCCACAACACTGGGTGGAGACCCAAATGGCCTCATCACAAAACCAATGGGGGAGGAGGGTCTCAAGGTTTGGCCCAGGTCTTCCAGCTGGGGTCATGGGCTTGCTCCCAGGTCCACCCCTGACCAGCATACTCAGGCCACTCAGGCCAGCGGGCATTTGAGGCCCAACTGGAGCCCTGAAAGTGAGTCCCAAGAGGCTTTACAGGCACGAGCTGCCCCAAGCGAAATAGAGGCCAAGGGCCCTGAAGTAGGCCAGCCCTACCCGACAGAGGTAGGAGACACCAGAGGCAGGCAGTGAGGAGGGGTCATAGGCTGAATCCTGCTTCTCCTGCTCGCTGCTGGCTGCTCAGACCCACAGTCCTGAGACCAGGGGGGGAGACAAATGCCCAGAAAGTCAGCCCCAGCGGCGCGTTGGTCATGTGTGCCCACTGGCAGTGGCCCCTCAGCCCCCAGAGTCAGCCACCGTGCTAGTCTGCCAGCCCTGGTGAGATCTCACACCTGAGGCTGCCGGTTAGAAGCATACTCGTTGGCTCGGTGTGTACCAGAAACCTGGCAGTGTGAGCATGAAGTGGGTGCTCGACCTCCTGCATAACCCGGAGCCCCTCTCTAGCCCCCTCCCAATCCTGGGCATGTTGCAAAGGGCAGCCTGTAAACCACTGAGCTCTCAGGGCCCCCTGCTGCCCTGTTGCTGGGCCTGGCGCGTCCAGTCCCTCTCCTCTCTGCCTTTGCCCTTCTTCAGTCTCCCTTTGAAAAAATGTCAAAGTTATTATTAGCTCACAGGCTGTCCAGAAACAGGCCACAGGCCAGCCTGGACCAAGGGCCTCCTTTGCCCATGCCTGCTCTATGGACGGGACAGGAGCCCCAGGTGTGTCCAGCATCTCCCTGGAGGTGGATTTTTTTTTTTTTTGTTTTGGGGTCACACCTGGCTCTGGGCTCAGGGATCACTCCTGGTGGGCTCAGGGGACCATATGGGATGCCGGGGATTGAACCCAGATCAGCACATGCAAGGCAGGTGCCCTCCCCACTATGCTGTCGCTCCGGGCCAGCGAGGTGGCTCATAAGCCAGGTGGAGAGGGAGGAAGCACGGTCAGAGGAGACTGACCAGCAGGACAGCCATCTCCGCAGACAGAGAGCAGGACACCGGTTTGACTGGACCTACAGAGGTTTTGGAGTGGAATGAGAAAGAGGGTTGAGTGGCTGCCTGTGATTGAGGTCCTGACTCACCCCGAAAAGACGAACGTGTTGGACTTGGGGCTGGGGGAACCTAGAAGGTTCTTGAGCTTCAGCATCCACAGGCTCTTCCAGTTGACCATCTTGGCGCATGTTCACATGTGGTCACACATGTTTCGCCACATGTGCTGTGTTATTAGAGTTGGGGTGTTGGGGAGTGTAGTAGGTGGCATCTCTGCCTACCGTTAGGGTCTCCAGTGGGTGGGAGTTGGTTTGGGGGTGCTGGCATGACTGTCTTCCCCCTTGCCCTCCTAGGGCAGACCATGACGTTTCCTGCCGAGGCACTGTGGGTGACCGTGGGCCTCTCCATCTGCCTCGTGGTGCTGCTGGTGGCCCTGGCCTTTGTGTGCTGGAGGAAAATCCAAGCAGAGCTGTGAGGAGGAGAATGCAGGTGAGTTCCCTGGGAGGAGGGTTCAGGCTTGGGTGACGCGTGGGACTCCTGGTGCATTGGGGTGTCTGCTGTGTCGGCAGGGAGGCTCTCTCCAGAGTCTGATGGCGGTGTGTGAACAGCTGGGAGCCTGGGTCCTGTGTGAAGAAGCAGAATGCTTGCAGGGGTGAGTGAAGTGTGTGGGGGTGGAGGTGAGTGAAGTGTAGTTGGTGGAGGTGAGTGGAGAGTGTGGTAAATGGAGATGAGGTGAGTGGAGTGTGTGGTCAGTGGAGGTGAGTGGAGTGTGTGGTGAGTGGAGGTGAGTGGAGTGTGGTGAGTGGAGGTGAGTGGAGTGTGGTCAGTGGAGGTGAGTGGAGTGTGGTGAGTGGAGGTGAGTGGAGTGTGGTCAGTGGAGGTGAGTGGAGTGTGGTCAGTGGAGGTGAGTGGAATATGGTGAGTGGAGGTGAGTGGAGTGTGGTCAGTGGAGGTGAGTGGAGTGTGGTCAGTGGAGGTGAGTGGAGTGTGGTCAGCAGGGTGATTGGGTGTGAGTGGTCAGTCTGGGCGGTTGAGCTGTGTCACAGGAGGAATGTGTCCTTGCCAGCTGTGACTGAGGGCTGGGGACTGGGCATGGGGCAGTGAGGACTGGGCAGTGGCCGAGACTGGGAATCCCCACTGGGCTGTTTTGCCCCTTCTCAGTCGGCCCCATTTCTCCTGCGAGTGGTCCAGGGCTCCCAGTGGGGAAGTGGACAGATTTGGCTGAGAGTGTTTTGTTTCTTCTAGGAGCTGAGGGCGCAGATGGGGATGGAGAAGGATCCAAGACGGGTAAAGTCGGAATCCACGGGGCTCCCGCCTGGTGACTGGCCTTTGCCTGGAGTTGGACCTTGAGACACTTTTGCCCTGATTCTCTCCCTGGGTTGCACCCATCCAAATATTCCTGTCCAAGGTCTCCTGGCCCAGGGCTTCTGAGAGAGAGGGAGAGAGAGAGAGAGAGAGAGAGAGAGAGAGAGAGAGAGAGAGAGAGAGAGAGAGAGAGAGAGAGAGAGGAGAGAGAGAGAGAGAGGAGAGAGAGAGAGACAGAGAGAGAGAGGAGAGAGAGAGAAAGAGGAGAGAGAGAGAGACAGAGAGAGAGAGAGGAGAGAGAGACAGAGAGAGAGGGAGGAGAGAGACAGAGAGAGGGAGGAGAGGGAGGAGAGAGAGAGAGACAGAGAGAGAGAGGGAGAAAGAGAGAGTGATAGATAGAGAGAGAGAGAGGGAGAGAGAGGGAGGAGAGAGAGAGACAGAGAGAGGAGAGGGAGAGAGTGATAGAGAGAGAGAGAGAGGGAGGAGAGGGAGAAGGGGTAGAGATGAGTCCTCGGGCTGCCCTTGTGCCTCCTTGGGCGTTTGCGTCCCCAGTGGGCAGCCTTCCCTGGCCATGGGGTTGACTGTCTCCCTCAGGCAGCAGGTGACCCCTTGTACAGCCTAACCCCGTCCTGACACCTCCTCAGGCCCAGGACCGTGGCCACCTGCTTTGGTCCTGAGCCAACCCTCTGTTAAGAGGGTGTCACCCCCAATCACCCATCTTTTTCTCTTTTTTTTTTTTTTTTTGGGGTCACACCCAACGATGCTCCGGCTTACTCCTGGCTCTGCACTCAGGAATTACTCCTGGCAGTGCTCGGGGGACCATGTGGGATGATGCTGGGGACCGAACCCGGCTCGACCACATGCAAGGTAAAAGCAAAGTCACCCACCACCTTGACTGCCCTGATGATGTAAGAGGGAGCTGAGGGCCGGAGCGATGTGCAGAGCAGAAGGCGTTTGCCTTGCCCACAGCCAACCGGGTTTGGTCTGGGCAACCCACGTGATCCGAGCCCCACTAGGGGTGATCCCTGAGTGCAGAGCCAGGAGTCAGCCCTGGGTACTGCTAGGTGTGCCCCCAAAACCCAAAATTAATTAATTAAAAAAATGTAAGGGCGGTTGGAGTGTTGTTGGTTTGCAAGGGCATGTGCTCAGAGTGGGCTGAGGCTTGGGCGCCCTGTGGCTGCTGAGGCCCCACCTTTGGGACAGGGAGGTTCCTGCTGACCCTTTAGCAGTGGTGCTGGTTGGCACCAGCCTGATTTCACTCCCCGAAGAAGGCAAAGCAGATGCACCCTCAGGGAACCGCCATCCACTCTGCCTCTGTGTCGGGCACAGCCGGCCTTTTGGTGGGCGACTATCTCGGGACCCGCCTCACATGGGTGGAGGCCCCTCTGTGACTTCTGTGGGGTCCCTGATGACTCAGCGGGTCACATCTGTTCTTAGTGCTCAGAGTGGCCGGACGGAGGGTGCGGGCAGCAGAAGGTGAGTGAGCATTTGACCGGACCCCCCAGGGGTCCTTCCTGTTTGTGGCTCCAGTGGGAAAGTCAGCCCAGCTCCTGGAGGTGCAGGCATGGCTCCCTGGAGGAGGTGTGGAGGGCACAGGGAGAGTCGGGTGAGCTGCAGGGGCTGAGACTCCAGACAGCAGCTTGTCCCCCGACCGCACCTCTCCTGCCAGTCCCTCCAGCATCCCTTCCTCAGCTCCTGACCTTTTGCTGACCGCCTTGCCCTGCCCCTCACTGTGTGCTCCTTCTCCCTCTTCCACAGCCCTACGACCTCTGAAGCACAAGGAAAGCAAAGAAGGTAAAGACACCCGGCCTTGAGATAATGCATATGTGTGTGTGTGCGCATGCATTGTGTGTGTGTGTGCATGTGTGGGTATGTGCATGTGTGCATTGCGTGCATGTGTGTGAGTGCATGTTTGAGTGTGTGCATGTGTGCATGTTTGAGTGTGCATGTGTGCATCCATGTGTGTGCATGTGTGTAAGTGTGCATGCATGTTTGAGTGTGTGCATGCATGTATGCGCTTGCATGAGTGTATTTGTGAATGTGTGTGCATGCATGATTGTGTTTTATTTGCATGTATGCATGAGTGCATCTGTGTGTGCATGAGTACATGTGTGTGCATGAATACATGTGTGCATGAGTACATGTGTGCATGAATACATATGTGCATGAGTATGTGAGAACATGTGTGTGAATATGTGTGTGCATGAGTATGAGAACATGCGTGTACATGAATCCATATGTGCTTGAGTATGTGAGAACATGTGTGTGAATACATGTGTGCATGAGTATGTGAGAACATGTGTGTGAATACATGTGTGTATGAGTATGTGAGAACATGTGTGTGTGAATACATGTGCATGAGTATGTGAGAACATATGTGTGCGTGAATACATGTGTGCATGAGTACATGTGTGTGCATGCATGTGTGTATGAGTGTGTGTGTATGCACGCGTGTAAGAGGGCATTCTAGGAGGGGCAGTTGTCACTCTGTCCCGGGATCTGTGGCTCCCCCACCCCTGAAGAGCAGCATCCTGGACCCTCATGACCATGCGGGAGACCCCCCACGCCCTCGTGGGACCCCAGCAGGTCACTTCTTACTTTCTCGGTGCCAGGACGGAACCCCTGGCCTCACTCATGCCAGGCGAAATGCCCTCGCTGCTGAGTCCAGTGTGACAGGCTTGCCTGGGGCAGGGGTTTGTCTCTTCCCTGTGATGATCTGAGCTTTGGGGCCTTTAAGCCCACTGATGTCCCAGGCGTTTGTTCCACTGACCTAGTTTCTGCTTCTGGAAGCTTCCATCTCATACTCCAGGGGCTGCTCCAGTCCCAGTTTCTGCTTCTGGAAGCTTCCATCTCATACTCCAGGGGGCTGCTCCAGTCCTAGGCTTCCTCTGACCGGAAGTGGAGGGGCGGGGCGGGCCGGGGCACAGCTCGTTTTCTAGCTGACTAAAGTGTCTCTGGGTGTGGATGGCCAGGCGAGGTGACGAGTGTGGGGAAGCTCTGTTCATCTCCCAAAAAGCAAGGCTGGGTCTCTCCGTGCTACAGGGAGGACGATACAGGGCCTACGGCTTCACACAGGTCCCCGAGCTCAGGGCAGGGGTATGTCCTGAACACCACTGGCTGGGGACCCCCAACCCCACCCCAGAAAATTGGGGTCTGGAGAGAGAAGTCACCTGTCACCCCTGCCCATTCTGAACCAAACAGAAAGGGAAGAGTGGACACCAGCAATCACAGTGTCCACTGTGCTCTGCGCGGGTCCTGGCGTGCAAAGCAGTGGGCCCTCACCCGAGGATGGCAGCCTGGCTCCCGGGGACAGAGCCGAGAGACTGGGGCAGGGCGAGGTCATACAACCTGTAAGGTTAGGGAGAAGGGTGAGCCACAGGACTGGGTTCTCCTTGGTGGCCCCTTTGCAGTAGCCAGAATCAGGGGGATCGAGCTGAGGGGACAGCGAGACAAAAGTGCAATCTGCTCGGCCCCCAAGGAGAGGATGAGCCCAGTGAGACTTGGGCGGTGTCCCTCGGGCACCTTCCTGGCCTGCCTGTCCTTGCCCACTGTGTCTGATGGTCATATTTGTACAACAACCTCTGACCTCTGACCTGTCCCCATCCTGAGCCACATGATCTGCGCAGGGCACTTCTGCACTCCCCAGACTGAAGAAACTGCCTTATGTTTTTTCTCCTTTCTTCCTTCCCATCCTGAAATGCAGAAGAAGGACAAGAATTAGCCTGAACAGTGGTTGGGAGCAGCTGCCCTGCCCGGGCACTCCCGGCCTCTCTCGGCACTGCGCTTCATGTCATCTCTGGGCCTTGGGGCTGTCCCCGCGCCCCTGGATGGGGCCCACGCTGGAGGTCTGATCGCTCTCCAGAAGATCCCGTATGCACACTGCCCCAGCCTTACTTCTCCCCAGTCATCAGCAACCTCAGTTCATGAACCGCCTCAGAACCGTCACATGGTTTTTCCAACGGACACGCTACACGGACCCTCTGGTTCCAAAGACATGACCCCCTGCACCCTCTCTCTCTCTGCCTGGGGGTGGGGCAGCCCCTCCCCCAGGCACGAAGCCCGGCGGTGCCTGTACGGAAACACGCTTCTAATTCAGTCTCTCCCAGGGTGCTCCCACCTCTGTCCCGTGAGTTCCGACAGGCCCTCCCTATGGGAAGCGCGTGCTGGTCACGCTGGGTCCCTCTACTTTCCTGTCCTTTCCCATTCACATGCGATTTACACAGCGTCCTGGTGGTGGCAGCATTGGGTTATGTGCCAGCTATGCCCCCCCCATCCATTGGGGACCCCTGAGGACAGAAGCTCCTGCTATGGCCTGCTGCCCACCCCCCCAGTCCTCCCCTCCCCATCTTCTCCATCTTCTGTGCCTCCAGCCCCCAGCTCTGACACCTGACCTCCCATTCCAAAACCTAGCCCAGAGTAGAGTGCCCAGGGCGGAAATGTGCATTGAGGAAGAGCCTCTCCCAGTACTGGACATTCTGGTCCTCTCCAAAGTTTCTCTAGGCGCCAGCAGGCCTGATGCCAGACCCTGAAGAATCTGGTCTGGAGCCTGGGGTGGAGCTGAAGGCACACACGCACCCCTCCCCACTGTGGTGCTATCCTGGGGCACGACACCCCCGTGCCCCAGCCTCTGTGACCGTCTCACCTGGGTCTTCCCATCTAGGGTCTGGAAGTTGTGGGACTGTCTAATTCTAAGTGTGGGACTCTGAGTACTTTTGTTAAAGGGTTTGTTTTTTGAGGGGGCTTTGGAAATAAAAGCCTTTGTAGAAAGAAAGCCTTATTTCTCCTAGTAGAAATAAGCCTCTCTTTGTTGAAAGCAAGTGTTTCCCCTGCAAGAATGTGGAAGCTTGGCTGGAGGTGCGCCCTCCCAGACTTCTCAGCCGCAGGGGAGATTTGCGTGAGACCCCTTATACTCCAGGACCCTCCCAGGCCTAGTTTCCCTCTTGGTAGAGGCCTTGGTCGCTGTGGGGGGGCCCTGCTCTCCTGGAAGCGGCTCTAAGTTTCTTTGCTCGGAGGAACTGGCCGAATGTGTGTGAGTGTGTGGGTGCCAGGGCAGGAGCTTCTGTGCCTGCTCCTGCCTAGAGATGGGGCCTCAAGCTGGTGCCAGGTCAGGAGGTCTGTGCACCAGCCTCGGCCGGCCCCGCGAGGGGCTCCTGGCCCCCAGCAGAGCCCAGCCCTGATTTTGCCCTGGGACCTTGGGCAGGACATTAAAGTGTTATGAATCTTAGTGTTCTTCTGGGAAAAATGGTCCCTGGGTGGGCCCAAGCAATGGTACAGTGGTCTTGAATGAGGCTTGGATCCCCAGTACTACATGTGGGTCCCCAGAGCCAACCAGGAGTGAACCCTGAGCAGAGTCAGGAATAAACCCGAGCACAGAGCCAGGAGTGAGCCCGAGCACTGCTGGGTGTTGATGCAGCAGGAGCGGAGGGGAATTGGTCACTTTAAATCTCACCCGTGGGGGCGGAGTGCTAGTCCCTCGGGGAGGGCATTTGCCTTGCATGTGGCTGACCCTGGTTCAATCCTCAGCATCCCATATGTTTCTCCACACTGCCAGGAGTAACCCCTGAGTATAGCTGGATATGACCCAAAAAGCAAAAATAAATAAATCTCACCCATGGAGCAGGCAGTGGGTAAGAATAAGTGACAGGATGGCTGGGGTTGGGGATGGCAGCAGAGACAAAGGAGCCCCCCAGCCCCACTCTCTCCTGATGCTCTTCCTGGACCCCTCCCTCCCCACACATGTCCAGCAGTCTGCAGCGTTGGGTAGGGCTGGCGTGCCCAGACAGATGGCCAAGTACAGGCCGGACTCATAGACCCAGACAAGGGTGAAAGACAGGAGGGACTTGACGTCCAGAAAAGCCCAGATCCAGGCAGGGCCCAGACGCCCAGGCAGGGACAGATACTGAGCACAGGAGTCTCACCCATGCACAATGTAACTGTGGTCAGAGACTAGGAAAGCTGGGACAGGATGTCAAGGGAGCCACTGGTGTCCAGTGTGGAAAAGGCCCAGGGACATGATTTCCAGACTAGGAAAGCATGCATGGAACAGAGTGACTCAGGGATGGACCTGACTGTCCTGCCCTGGAGGTGAGTAGACTGATTGCATGGGATGAGACAGGACATTGTGCACGGGGGTGGGCAGTGCCAGGACAGGATGCGTGGCGTTGTCACACGGAAAGGAGAGGCCTGGGCATTGGGGAGGGACCCAGACCCATCTACTTAAACTGTACCAAAAACTAACTTCTAACCTTGCAAATCTTTCTTTCCATTCTCACAGACCCACCAGCACAGGAAAATCTGCTTTCACGCTTAACAGTGTGGCCAAAACCCAAAAGAAAAGGGGCTGGAGTGATAGTACAGCCGGTAGGGGTTTGACCTTGCATGTAGCCCACCCAAGTTTGATCTCTAGCATCCCACATGGTCCCCTGAGCACTGCCACGGTAAGTGCAGAGCCAGGATGAACTCCCTGAGTATTGCCGGGTGTAACCCAAAGAGAGAAAAAAAAGGAAAAATAAAAAGAAAAATGGTCTTGGTCACCTCCCCGCTTCAGACAACAGCACAGGCAGTGAGTGTCCCGAGAGCCTGTGGTGTGTGAGGAGCCCGCGGCAGAGCTGGGCTTATGGGACCTGAGGGCTGGGGCTGGGCATTGCTTTTGGTCCATTAGCTCTGGGGCTGCCCAATTTGGGAGCCTGCAGAGCACACTCAGCTCTGTCCCAGGCTCTGCTACTCACCTGTGACTAAGACAAATTTCAGAACCTTTGGGGGCTGGGAGAGGCCATAGCCGGCCTGCTCAGGGGACAAAGCGATGCAAGAGACGCTCACAGGCAAAGCGTGCACTCCAGCCCTTTGAGTTATATGCCCCTGGGCTTAGTGCTTAAGATAGTGACTCCTGTGTTTTCTTTCTTATTTGGATTGTGGAACCCTCTTGGACTTTGCCGAGGAGACGCGAGGTGCTGGGGTGGAACCCAGGACCTGGCACATGTAAGATGCATGCGCGGACACTGGGATCCTTTCTAGCCCAAGACTTCCTTTCCTTTGTGTGTGTGTGGGGGCGGGTGAGGCATGCCCAGTGGTACACAGACAGGGCTCGAGGGACCATATGAGAAGCCGTAGATAGAACCTGGGTTGGCCATGTGCAAGGCAAGTGCTCTGCTTCCACTCTGTCCCAAGGGGGCTGAATTTGGGGAGTGCATTTGCTTTGCATGCGGCAGACTTGGGTTCAATCCCTGGTATCCTATATGGTCCCTTGAGTGCCACCAGGATTAATTCCTGAGTAAAGAGCCAGAAGGAACCTCTGAGCACTACCAAATGACCCCCACCAAAACAACAACAACAACAAAAGACTTTTTCTTTTTTAGAAGTGAGAGCCAAGGTTGCTGAATTTTCTGACCTTGGTTGGGTGAGGACATGGCTTCAAGAAATTTCTAGGTGGCCTTTGCCGAT
The DNA here is from genome assembly GCA_021461705.1 of Cryptotis parvus. Taxonomy (NCBI): domain Eukaryota; kingdom Metazoa; phylum Chordata; class Mammalia; order Eulipotyphla; family Soricidae; genus Cryptotis; species Cryptotis parvus. The sequence goes on from JAJIBD010031244.1 coordinate 23,473, forward strand.
GCCATCCTTGCTAGAAAGCCCAGGGGCTCAGGACAGGACTTCTCACAGGAAGGGGCGGCCAGGGACGCTCTGTGTGGAGCTTAGAACACTGGGAGACTCGAGTCCATAGATTGCACCCCTGCCCCACCCTTCTGGGCACCCCCCACTGCCCATCAGCGTCACCTGCAGGAGCAGTGGCTGCTGCCCCCAGGATCCTTGCCAGGGGTGAGACAAGCTGTGAGGGGTCAACGCACTGTCCCAGTCGCCCATTCTGTAGCACACAGCTGTGCTGCGCTTGGGTGGGCCAGGGCGCCTCTGTAGAACAGGCATTTTTGGTTCTGCAGGAAGTAGGTGGGGAGCGGAGAGTGGCTCAGATCCCTGATGGACTCAGTAAGGGTGTTCTGGCCCTGGGGAGCAGGGCAGTGGGTGCCCCCAGAGCAGTATTTTGAGCTGCTCTCCCTGGGCAAAGCTCCAAGGGCTGCATGTTATGGAAAAATCGCTGTCACGGGGTCACAAGCTGGAGCCTGCAGCGTCACACGCATATTACGGAGGGACTGGAGTAAGACTTCATTGGGCGGGCTGGAGGGGCCACGCAATTCACCTCCAGGACCACAGCGAGCAGGCTGTGAAGACCGATTAGTAGATTTGTTTATTTGTTTGTTTGTTTATTTATTGCTTTTTGGATCACACCCAACAATTCTCAGGGGTTACTCTTGGTTCTGCACTCAGGAATTACTCCAGGCTGTGCCCATATGGAGGGCATCCCACATGGTCCAGTGGGACCATCCCATATGCCCCCATATGGCATCCCCATATGCCCCAGTCAGCCATATGCAAAGCAAACGCCCTACCCACTGTGCTATGCATAGCTCCAGCCCCCAATTATCAGATTTAAGATGGGTGAGGGAGTGAAGGGGCGGTGCAAAACCAGTGTCTGGGGACCCTGAGTCACTTCCCTCTTTCCTCCTTCAGAGCCTCCTTCCTTGTGCATCTGAAAGGGGGCCATGGGGGATGGGGCGGGGGTGGTGTCTGTACAGATCTGCAGGGGTGGCTGCTCCAGGAGAGGCCCCTGAGCCCCTGAGGTTGACAAGTGGGAACACTTAGGTGTGCAGAGACTCTGAGCTGTGGGTCTGCAGCAGATTCAAACACTTCAGACACCGTGAAGGAAACCTCGGGTGCGCCCAGTCCCTACCCGGAGGGGAGACTTAGGCGCTGCTGCCCCTCCAGCCTTCCTTTGGGTTTGCTCACACAGTTACATGAGGGAAGCAGGGCTGAAAGCATCCGCCTACAAACGAGAGTCTGATCCCTCGTGCTGCCCACCTGCCCTGGGCATGGTCCCTGTGGCTCTGCTTTCTGGGACCCCAGAATGGCTGTCCTGGGGTACATCCAGATGTGTGTGGCACTGAGATGACAGGTGTGACCCTGGCAAGCACAGAGAGAGCAGTGCGGGGAAGGGAAATGAGGCTGGAGACAGTGCGGCAGGTGGAGCACTCAGTGTGGCAAGTGGAGCACTCAGAGCGGCAGGTGGAGCACTCAGTGTGGCAGGTGGAGCACTCAGAGCGGCAGGTGGAACACTCATCATGGCAGGTGGAGCACTTCCCCTGCATCCTGCTGGCCTCAGCTCCAATCCCTGACACAGCATATGGTCCCCCAGGGATTCCCAGGAACTTCCAGAGCACAGAGCCAGGAATAGCCCCTAAATACCTTGGGTGTGTCAGGGCCCGAGCGATAGCCCAGCGGGTAGGGCATTTGCCTTGCGTGCAGCAGGCCTGTGCTGGCCCGGGTTCGATCCCTGGCATCCCATATGGTCCCCTGAGCACCGCCAAGAGTGATTCCTGAGTGCAGAGCCAGTAGTAACCCCTGAGCATTGCCGGGTGTGGCCCAAAAAAGCAAAAAAAAAAAGAAAGAAAGAAATACCTTGAGTGTGGCCCAAACACCTGAAATATAAATTCATGTTAATTTTTTTCAGTTGCTTGGGTCACACCCAGTGATGCTCAGGAGTTACTCTGGGCTCCACGATCAGAAATCATTCTTGGCTAGCTCAGGGGATGCCAAGAATCGAGCCCAGCTGGACCTCTTGCAAGGCAAATGCCCTACCTGCTGTTCTATTGATTGGCCCTACATGTTAATTTTTTAAAAAGAAAGTAAAATCATGTGGATTCTGCATTTTTTGTTTCCTCTCCCATTTCCCGGTCAGTTCCAGCATGCCCTCCTCTTTTTTTACTTTTTATATGGAGGCACAACATAAATTTAGTATTTCAAAGCAGCGTGTGTGTGTGTGTGTGGGGGGGGGGAAGTGGGGGGAGATTCCTGAGCAACATTTGGGGAGGGTTCCAGAGGCCCATCCGATGATCATCAGCCCAGTTTGGCTGTGTGGGTGAGACGTCAGTGCTAAGGGTCCCCAGTGCTATACTGGGCAGTGCTCAGGGGACCACGTGCTCCCAGGGGCTCGCAGCACAGAGCAGCTGTCCAGCCCTTTGGACCATCTCCGTGGATTTTACACAAGACTCTCCACGCAATTGCTGTCTACGTCAGGACAGATTCTCAGAACACTGTACTACCGAAACCCAGTCATGAACAACTTCATAACCGTGTAGCTCACAGTTACGATTCTGTGAGATTTTTTTAATCTTGCAAATTCAATTAAAAAAACACAAGGCAAATTTTAAAAGACAGATTCTTGGTGATTCCAGAGAGTCCTAAGGGTCCCTTGCGCCAGTAGGTTCCATCTATTCTGGCTACTTTCACCCTGGCTTTCACAGTGCCTGTTCTGGACTTACCCAGGGACTCCCAAGGCACAGCCGATCTTGTGTTTAACTTCCTGCAAAGACCTTCCTCTTCTGGGGGTCGGAGGTGTGAATGGAGCTGCTGGGATCTGAACCAGGACCTCACACGTGTAGGCGTGTTCCTATCCCACTCCAAATTGGAACAGATTTAGCCCTGACCTATGTTAGATACAAATAACACAAACCTGTGTTCAACCTCTCCAAGTAGAGAGCCCAGAAGTGAGTTCTTGGGGGTGACCAAATGCACGTTTCAATGTTGGTAGAATTGACAATTGTTTGGGCTATAGTCACAGCATCCGTGGAAGTAAGAAAGTGCAAGCAGAGATCAACTAGGGCCACAAGCAAAACTGACCCTGGACAAGGTGTGCAGGGGGCTTGGGCTTCTACCCCATTAGACACTCAGGGGCCTCTACTCCCAAGAGGACAGGTCATTTCCCAAAAGCCTCCCCTTTCAACCTTTAAACTTATTATAGTTCAAGAAAGGTGGTTTACCATATTGTTAAGGTTTATGCTTTTGGTGTACAAAGACACTGAGTCACTCCTATCAGTAAAGTGTCCAAATGCTTCATCCACTGCCCGTCTGTCCACTCCACCCCTGCCTGCTTTGGAGGACTCAGTTCCATTGTAAGTGCCCACCTTTTCACTTGGTTCTGTTCTCCCTCTCTCGACCCTGCAGCTGAGAGACCAACCATGTGTGATCTCTCTCTGACTCATTGCACTTAACATGACACCCTCCATCCCATGTGAATCAGAGCAGAAAGAGCAGGATTCCCTCTTTCTGTATTCCCAAGTGGCGTCCCACTGTGTACACCAGGGTCAGCTCATCTGTCATTGGATATTTGGGTCCTCTCCAGATCTTGGCTATGGTAAATGGCACTGTAATAAACTTAGGTGTGCATATATTTTTCAATGTAATGTTTTTGTGTTCTTGGGATAGATGCCAAAGTAAAGACTGGCAGGATCATACAGTTGTTCTATTTTTAATTTTTAGAGAAATGTCCATACTATTTTCCATAGATGCTGAACTGGATGGCATGCCCACCAACAACAAATGAAAGTTCCTTCCCTTCCCCTGCCCCCGCATCCCCACCAGCACTGGTTGTTTAGTTGTTTATTTATGATATTTTCCATTTTCACTCTTATGAGGTGGCATCTCATCATTTTGATTGGTATTTCCCTGATAAATCACGGAGGAAGACTTTCTCATAGGGCTGTTGTCTGTCTGTCTTCTCGGGAAAGTGTTAGCTCACCTTGGTCCTCTTGTCCATCTTCCCCGTTCACCATTGATCTCACTAGTGCCCCAGGAACTGTCCTCACTGAGGTGGGCGCCCTGACCCCTGCTGGAAGAGGGGCTGCAGCAGCACAGTGTGTGAGCCATGAACTCCGACACCTGCCTGCTTCTCTGCCCCCTGTCCCCAGCGTCCCCAGTGGACCAGGGAAGGTGCTTCAGTCTACAGGCTTGCACCCTGAACCATCTCTCCTGTCCCCACGGACGAGGTTCATCCTGGCTCAGATGAAAATCTTGGCATGAACTATAATGTCTCAGTTCGTCAGAGCTCAGCTGTTGATACCGAACACTTATGGTCCTGCTGCTACAGCTCCATTCCGTTAGACAGGAGTTCCCCAACCCCAGCCACACTCAGACACACTTAGGAGATCGCCAATAACGCTGGTGCCTGGGCCCATTGGTGCGGTGGGTTGAGATCATTGCTGAATGTTTCATGTGCATACCCAGGGCTTCTAACCTGGCTTCCCTTAAGCAGAATAGGGTCCCAAGGCTAGTCCTGCCCAGAGGTCTTTGAGACCAGACCCCTGAGACCAGCCAGCTGGTGACAAGGACAGTGAGTTGTTCCCTCAAAAAAGGCAGCACTGTCTCAGGTGCCAGCAAAACCGGAGGGGATTTGTGCAGGGCGCAGAAGAGAAAAAAGCTGTGAGAGACCCATTCCCTGGGTTCTGGGCTCTCAGACCCTGCCCAGATCAGACCAGGCACCCCAGCTCCAGAGGACTGAGGAAAGATGGGGGTGGGGCACTATGACCCAGAAGCCTTGAGTTCGTAGGAGAAATGGGAGGCCCTCACCCTGTATTGCTCCCAGGCCTGCAGATGTGCCTGCTGACATGGCCAGACCAGAATCCCTCGGGCCTGTGTTGCCCGGGCAGGGAAGGTCTGTCTGTTTCTCCCTGCAGCCTCCGAGTAGCCCCCTCAGCCAACCCACGTTTTCGCCTCCAGGCCTCATATTTGCCGCTGTCCCTAGGGTCTCTCACAGTTGGACACAGATTGCAGAGTGACCCTGTCCCTCTCCCCCAGACCAACCCCAGCTCGCCCTCTGGTAGGGCCTCTAGTTCTCCTACCATGGGGACACTGGCCCACCCGCCTTCCAGGCTCCCTGTGTTAATGCCCTTCTCCTCCATGTGTTGTTCCACATCATCTCCCTCCCACCAGCCACCAACTTGACTTGTCTTATTTGTTTTATTTGCTAAGAAGCCCCTGTCATTGCCATCCACTGCTAATGAATGGTCTCTAGGCTTGGACTCCCTCGTAGGCCCCCTGGAGCTTTTCTGATTGCTGTGCTAATGGCTGGGGCAGAGCAGAGGAGCAGAACCGAGCTGGCCAAGTGGCAAAGCAAAGGGAGCTCAACCTCCCTGGGAGACCAGGCTGAGGAGGACATTGGGGTGGGCTGGTTCCTCTTGGTGCCTGAGTGTTAGCTGCTCTTTGCAGCCAAAAGACCTGGGTCTGCCCTGGGAGAGATGGTGCCCTCAGCTGGGCGTCCCCCCCCCTGGGGCATTTGGTGAATGGACACTATGGAGCTGGGTGAGCAGGAGTCCTGCCCTGGCAGAGGGTGGGTGATGCAGAGAGCAGGGAAACGGCAGGCTGAGGGGCAGAGGTCTCCGGAGCACTGCAGAGTTCTGTTCCAACGCTCTTGCCTCAGAGCTCCAGCGGCCCCACGGCTGCCCTCTCACAGCTTTAGCAAATTCTGCAGGTGCCTTCAGGGGAACCCTGAGGCCCCTTCACCGGGGACCCTGAGGCCCCTTCACCGGGAACCCTGCAAGCTGCTGCTTCTCCTCCACGTCAGCAAGGTTCCGACTAGTCTCTGACTACGCCTCTGTCCCACAGCCCCACAGAGCCGGGGGGCGGGGGTGGGGGGGGGCTTCACCACTCACCTCTTGGAGTCCAGGTGCTTTCCCCCAGGCAGGTCCTGCCCTCAAGGGATCAGCCCCCACCCCAGATGAACCCCCCTCCCCAGAATCGAAAGGACTGAGGCTCCAGTTTACTTCAGGCCCTTCCTGAAAGGAGTCACAGGCATATGAATAATGCAAATGAGGCTGCCTGGAGGGCGCTTAACCTATTTAAAAGAATCATCTATTTTAAAAACCTCACAGAAGCCCCTGTTTACCCAGAAACAATTGATATGGTAATTGAAAGTCATTTTTCTCTCTCCTTCTCTCTCCTGTTTACCTGTGACAATTTTCCCTTAGCTCCCTCCAGCTCCTCCTTGGGGTGGGGGCGCCTGGGGTGAGAGACCTGACTGGTGTAAGTCCTTGTACGCTGTAAGGTGGGGGTCCTGTAACACACCCATTTCCTGAGTGACAGAGATGGAGGGAGAGCTCCAGACCCTTTGTGGGCCACACACAGTTTGGGCTGGAGAGGTCTAATAGACCGACTGGGGGCTCAATCCAGACCAAGTTTGACTAGAGACCACAGTGGGGGCAGGCAGAAGAGGGTATGGAGATGGGGCCATTCCGATCTGCTCACGGTTCAGCTGAAGAAACTACTAAGAAAAAAAAAAAGGAGCAGCTGGGTTCTGGGACAGCACCATACACCCAAGGGGAGCCTTTGATCTTTCGATCAAATTGATCCTTTGATCAATGGAATCCAAAGTCTGCTTTAATTGGCTGGTTTGGGTGGGGGTTAATTGTCTCTTTCCAGGGAGCAGGGAACAGTCACTTGCTCACCAGGTTCTTCCCTCCACCAGGGCAACGTGGGGCTAGATGTAGGCCCTTCTTCCCTCCTGGGCCCCAGCTAGGCTGTCCCTGCCTGCCGGAGAGCGCCAAGATGGCCACAGGCTTCTGGGTGCTCCCTGATCACCAGCCCTGACTCTGCTGCTCCAGGTCTGACATGGAGGGAGGGAGGAGAGAGGGGGGCTAGATGGAGCCAGAAGAGAGCAAAGGGGAGTGCCCACAAACCTGGAGTGCCCAGGAAGAGGCCTTCCAAACCTCTCCCTCCACTGGACTGTTAGGAGTGGAGGAGGGGAATGTCCCAGCAACTGGGCACGTTGCTCAGAGGAGGCCCCAGGGGCCCTGTCCCAGCTCTGAACAAAGCTCCGTTTTACACCAGAGGGGCTTTGCTATGAGGACAGGAGAACGGTGTCTGTGAGCCACGGGGGTGGCCTTTTCCCTCTCTGCAGCTCCCTCAAGGCTGCCCCTCTGAGGGACCAATATGTGGGTGGTGGCAGCTGAGACCCCAGCGGGCAGCTTCCCTCCCAGCCTGCGGCGTCCCTCTCTTCTCCTGTGGTTTTCCTAATAAACACCTTTGAAATATTTATGAAGGCAGCTTCAATGAAGTAGCACAACATTGCTTTAAACGGATTTCCTTTTAATAGGTTGCTCTGGCTGCAGCTCGAGGCCCTGCTCTCCTAAGGGGAGGCCAGCAGGGTGAAGACAGGGAGCAGCGCTCTCCTTGACTAGACCTCTTCCTCTCTTGGGAGGGGCCCTGATCCTGTGGCAAGAGTGGAAGTGTACCCTTTCTAGGGCTGGGCTCTGGAGCAGGCCGTGCAGGGAGCACGGGGACTCTGGGGGAGTTCGTGCCCAGCGAGGCCTAAAAGGCTAAGTTTCTTCAGCACCGTGGACAGCACCCAGGAGTTGGGATCTGGGTTGCTAGGTGCTGTGCCCCAGCTGTGGATAGGAACCGGCCAGACCTGAGCTCTGGAAGGAAGGGATGGATGCCATGGAAAGGGTGGGTGGGGCCCTAGGGTGCCCTGGAGGCCTGGGCTCAGCTGTTCCTCAGGCAGCTGGGAGGGGAAGGATTTTGCAATGACACCCATGTGTCCATATTGGGGATGGGGATTCGAGTCTGCAGCCCCTGCAGCAGCTGGGCTGTCTGGCGCATGACGCTCCCAGGAGCTCCTGTCAGCCCCAGTCCAGCCTCCTCCTGGGCACACCCCTAGCCGTGCCTTACCCCAGACAAGGACAGCTCCTGCCCGTTATGGTCTGGAGTGCTTGCGTGTGCAGGGGACACCCTGCTGGGGATGTGGGTGGGGGCAGGGTCTCTCCTTGTCCACCTTGTCCCCAGAAACTCTCTTTCTAACAAGAACTGCTTTCATCACCGTCGCCTAGAGCCTGGAACTGCTCTAATTATGTGTCAGGCTGGATTCTGACAGGAAGCATTTGAATTATTAATTTGAAGTGTGCTGAGCATCAGGAAGGGGACTGCCTGCCTCCCCTGGCTCGCCATGCCCAGCCCCACCTGCCGGACCTCACTAGCGACGCTCCATGCTGCTTGGACCCCTGCACAGCTGGAGGCCCTCTTGACCCCCATAGGGTCTGAATCTCCCCATGCCTCCCACCTCTGACCCTCTACTTTGCTCTGCTCTTTCCTGGCTTCCTTTCCCTGCCCAAGCCCAGCACAGTTGCTGAACCCATTACAGAACTAGGGGAGACCGAGGTTCAGGGATCTGGGTCCCACAGGTCCCAGACATCACCGCACAACATCTAGGGGCACTTGAGTTTGTCTGAGAACACAGGTGGCCCTTTCCCTCCCCACTTTCCTCTTTATGTCCTTGTCCTGTAGCGGCCACCCAGAGCTTCCTTTGATTTGTCACATGCATCTGACACCTTCACTTGTTTTGCTTTTTGTAGCAATGGGGGTAGAACCCAGGCCTCACGCCTCCCCTGGCCTGCCTCAGATACTGTAAGGAAACAGTTTCTTTTCTCTTTTGGGATGAGGGGGCGTTGTACCACACCTAGCTGTGCTCAGGCCTTACACCTGGCTCTGTGCTCAGGGATCTCTCACCCAGGAGAACACATGCGGTGCCAGGGATGGGCCACACACAGGGCAAGTACCTTAACCTCTGCTTTGCTTCTCTGCTGCCCCTACGCTGTCCATTTCAATCCAGTGAGACTGGTTCAGGGGTCCTGACTTCCAGAGCAAACAGACTATACATTATGCATCTGAAGTGTCTATGTGTGTGGTCCTCACTGAGAGCAGCAAGAAGACTAAGAGTAGAGGAAGAGGCTTTGGGGCCAGTGGAGCAAGAACCCACAGTCATAGCTGGATTTAGGTTGGGGGCCGGGTTGCTGTCCCTCACACCTTGCGTGGACATCTCCACGCTGACTCCATTTCTGAGTCTGAGACAGAGTCCGCTCCCCTAGTTTTGAGCTTGGTCAGTGCCTGGTTAGCTCCAACCCTAGTCTCATCCCACCTTCCTGGGAACTGTCCGAATCCAGGGTGAGGCGAAGGCGTGACTCACAGGCCTGCACTGCCTTATTTATTCGCTTAAAGCAGCAGCCAAGTGCAGGTTTCCCCGTGAAGGGCCTGTGCACAGCCAGCTTTGCCCCTGCTGAGCCGAGGAGCAGGAAAAGCAGGACTGGGGAGGAATGGCTGGTTCCTAAAACACAAGGAAGCGCCCCACTCCTGGAAGAAACAGGGGGCACTCTCTGCATTGGCACTGAGTACACAAGACCACCCAGGGGTTCGTGTGCTAGAGCAGATCTGCAGGAAAGAGACCAGACCCCTCAGCCTCACCCTCTGGAACACACGGAGACCCAGTAGCCCGTCTTCTCCGACACCCTCTGGCCAGTGCAGTGGACACTGGGTTTAAGAACCTGTTTGCTGGCTGGTGGGTGTGTTCAAGGTTCAGGGTACCCTTGGGGGCTTCGGCCAGTATAAGCAGAGACAAGTCATCCCTCCCCTGTGCTGCCTTCCCTGACAGCTCTGGGACCCATGTGGCCTCACTTCTCCATGTTCCCACCCGATGCAGACTTCCTGTTTGATTTCAGTAGACCCCATCTTGTCTCTAAATGATTCCCCCCCACCACTATCTACTAGGGGTCAGAGAGATCCTCCCTGCTACAGGGCGTGGCCACCTATAGGGGAGGAGGGGCAGGGCTGGATTTTTATGCTAATGGACATCTTCAAAGCTGCAGGAAATCGCTGCTGCCAAGCCAAAGGCCTTCCCAGCCCCGGGTTTGTTCTGGTCCAGCCTCTCTCCTCTCTCTCTCTCTCTCTCTCTCTCTCTCAGTTTGGGCCACCCAGTAGTGCTCAGGGCTTACTCCTGGCTCCGCATTCAGGGATCACTCTGGTGGTACTCAGGTTCATGTATGGACCCTGACATTCAAGTCCAGTTGGCCATGTACAAGGCAAGTGCCTTCCCCACTGTCCTCTCTCTCCAGCCCTGGCACCACCTCTCTGTCCCTCCAGATGCCCCATGGATGGGAATCTCAGGCTCAGATGGTGCAAACTGAGCCTGGGAGGAGCCTCGGGAATGTGCCAAGATGCTGTTCTGGGGGAATTTTCCCTGGGCTCAGGATATCCTGGATTCGGATGTAGAGAGCCCTGGAGAATGAAGAAAAAGCTTCCTGTCCTGTGCATTAGTTCTCCGTGGACCTGACCAGTGAGCAGAGGCTTGTTGGATTCTTGGGAAAGTAAAACTGTGTTCAGTAACTCATGCAAAGTTCCAGAGCTAGAAGACAACGGAGCATCCGTCACACACAGGTCTCTGCTCCCAAATCTGGAGCTGACTCAGCCTCACTTGTGGGAGAGTCTCTCTCTGCGGGACCTGCTTCCCTCTGGTCCAGGCTGCAGCATCTCTCAGTCTGGCCTCACGAGTCAGTGATCTCAAACCCTAGGGCCTGGATGGTGCATTGCCAGGCTGGCACAAGGGCATCCGGCTTCTCCATCTGAGGTAGCAGGCTGAGGCAGGGGGTGGGAGCAGGCTGGGCTGGGCTCCATCTGGAGCTGGAACAGGGAGTTTTGCACGTGTGGCTCCCTGCAGCCTTGCCCTATTCCACTCAGGTTCGCTCCAGACTGCGGGGTGTGGAGAGAAGGGCAGTGGGCAGAAGTCTGTGGTATGAGGAGGCTTCAAATCAGGTGACCCCAGCTCAGAACTGCCATCATGAGTCAAGATGGTACCATGCCGGTCGCAGAACTGCTGTTCACACAAATTCAAGAGATCTCAAAGGTACCTGGGGCAGGGGGCTGAGCTGAAGCACAGTTCATAGGGGTGCAATGTGAGTGGTGGCAAGTGCCCTTGAAGCCCCAGCCCCACAGCTGAGGATGCAGGAACCACCAGCAGGGGTCAACAGGGAGAGGATGGGGAAGATAGCCCATGCTGTGTGTGCACTGAACCATACACAGCTGTGCTCAGGGTTTACTCCTGGCTCAAGGGACCACATGGGATACTGAGGATCAAACCTGGGTTGGCTGTGTGCAAAGCAAGCACCCTATCCACTGTGCTATCTCTCCAGCCTGAGTCTTAACTAGAGTCTGCTGGTCTGAAGCCAGTTGGGGCCTTCGGAGCACATGTTGTATAGACTGTCTGGAGCAAAGGCACTCAATGAAACCAAGATTCACTGAGCAGCCTCTTACCCTGTCCCAGATGACTCTTGAATGATGCCAATTACTTGGTGAAGGAAATAGCTCCATGGCCCGTTCTCCTGAGGGTTGAGGAGCTAGCGACAAGGCTATTTGGTTTGAAGATCCCTTTATTAAAAAGTATGAAATCATGCCCCTCCCAGCGTTCCCATGAGACCCGAGCTGGAAAACAAGCAAAATCCACTGAGGGGATTGCTTCCACACTTCTGCAGAGATGGGTTTCCCCAAGAGAGGGGACAAGGCCAAGCTTCTAGTGCATTGTCCCAGACCTGCAATCCCAGCCCTTCCTTTTATTATTCTTTTGACTAGACCTGGCATTGCCCCAGGCTTACTCCTGCCTCTGTACTCAGGGATCACTCCTGGCAGTGCTCTAGGGACCCAAGATGATGCTACGGCTCAAACTGGGGTCGGCAGTGTACAAGCAAAGTGCTTTAACCCCGTAACTATCCTCACTTTTAGTATAGATGTATTCCTTATAGAATAACTTCTGTGTCAGCTAACATTAAATTAAATCAGATGCAATTCGACATTACATTTCTGTTTTGAGGCATGTTTTATCAGCAGAGACATTTCTTTGACACATCACCAGACAAAGCACATGGTTCACTTTAAAGTCCCCCTCTTCCTACTTGGTTTTTGGGCCACCCCTGGCTGTGCTCAGACCTCACTCCTGCAGGACTTGAGAAGATATGGGTGCCAGGGATCAGCACAGGGGGCAGCTCTCTGCCAGGTAAGCACCTGCCCTACAGGCCTGTCTCTGCAGCTCAACCAAACTGATCTCCTGTTTCATGCTTCTGCGTCTTCTCCTCAGGGGCCTCTGGGCCTACCCCCTGCCCCACCCTCATGCCCAGCCTCTGGGACCCCAGAGTTCACCCACCCAGCTCACCCCAAGTCCCAGATCCTTACTCCTGGCATGTGGCCTCTCTTAGTGCTCTTGATTTTATGGATCCTCCACATTTATCCCGAGATTCTGGGGTAAATGCGCTTCCAGCTGTGCTCCCCAGGGGAGTGGCCAGCCTCAGGGGCAGTGAGGAGAGGAGGTGGTGCTGAGACACGTGGCGATGGGCAGGGGCCAGAGTTCTGGCCCTTTCTGTGCTCCGGCGACCTCTCTGCCACTAACACCTTTCTCCACTTGGCAGAGTAGCCTCAGCGCTTCTACCTGGACAGGGAGTCCCCTTGTCTCTCCCAGTGGCAGCCTAGTATTCTTTGTTTTGGTTCACACCCGGTGATGCTCAGGTGTTACTCCTGACTCTGCACTCAGGAATTACTCCAGCCGGTGCTTGGAGTACCATATGGGATGCCTGGAGATCAAACTTGTGTCAGCAGCGTGCAAGGCAAACCGCTCCAGCCCCTCAATCTGGCGTTTCACCCAGGGTCAGTAGGCTCTACGAAGCTCTCCTGAAGCCTCACAAAGCTGGGGCACAGCCCATGTCTGCGCCATCATCCTTGGGGACAGCGGGTAGCTGCGAAGGAGTGCGAGGCAGAACAGCTGCTGCCTGCAGAGCGAGAGGGGTGGGGGACCCCTGTGGCCCGTGTGTGGGAGGCAGAGGTGGGAGCAGCCTGAGTTGGGCCCTGAGAAGCCGCGGGCTGGCGGGTGAGCCTGAACCTCCCTGGCAGGAGTCAGAGTCCATCAGACGCAATGCCACGCATGCACGCACCACACCGCCGGGCCACCCACCTCCCAGCTCTGTGTCCTTGGCTGTGCGGAGTTGAGGTTCAGCTGGGCTGGTGGGAGCAATCAACTTTCATCTGTCTCAGCGAACCCACTTGTTAAGGGGGACAGTGGACTTTGCATAGGGTTTGGCAGGAGGGATGTGGGTGAGCTGCTTTTACAATAACCTTAGCTTAGACTTGTTTTATAGATTTGTTTTGAACCCCATAGGTGATGCCAGGGGGCCTGGAGACCTACCTGGTGATACTCCGCTGAGCAGTCAGGGCCTGGGGTACAGAAGGGCTGGTGTGTATTTAGGAGACACTTCCCACTGTGCTCAGGGTGTGGGGACAAGCACAGCCAGGGGCCACCAGAGCCAACCCAGCAGTGCCCTTTGTATAGCCACAGCAGCAACTCAAGCCCTCCCCAGCCCTCCTCCAGAGATGTCCCAGCCCTCCCTCAGCCCTCCCTAGCCCTCCCTCAGCCCTCCCTAGCTCTCCCCCAGCCCCTCCTCCAGGGATGCCCCCAGCCCTCCCTCAGCCCTCCCTAGCCCTCCCCAGCCCTCCTCCAGGGATGCCCCCAGCCCTCCCTCAGCCCTCCCTAGCCCTCCCTCAGCCCCCGGAGTCCCCAGCCCTCCCTTATCCCTCTCCAGCCCTCCCTAACCCTCCCTACCCTTCCCCAGGGATCCCCAGGGATTTCCCCAGCCCTCTCCAGCCCTCCCTCAGCCCTCCCCAGCCCTCCCCAGCCCTCCCCAGGTACCATGTTCTGCTCTGCTGTTGGCCTCGCTTCTTTTCCAGGAAGCCTTTCCAGATCCTTCGGCAGCTCAGCCCAGATCGCACAAGAGCTGGCGTTTATGGGTTGCGGGCCACCTCACTTTTCCTGCTCTGTCGTCAGACCAGTTGCTCACCTCAGCAGGATCGTGACCCCTCACACGAGCAGGGCACATTCTAGAATACTGACAGAGCTCCCAGGAGAAGGGAGACCCTGAGAGCAGGGAGCTCAGGGCCAGTGCTGCTGGGGGAACCTGCTCCCTAAAGGTCTCTTCCGCAGGAGTTCCAGGTCCCCAAATGTAGGGCTGTGTGAAACCCCCTGAGCTATAGCTCAGGCACTCCCCCCAGGACTGGTTCCCCAACAGCCCCAGCTCCTGGAGGGCTGTGAGGAAGCATGAGAAGATTCTCAAAGGGACCCTCACAGCCCTGAGGCTTCTCCAGTTCTTCCAGGTCACCTGGGCCCGTTCCCACACCTGCCGCTCCGCATGTCTGGCTCTGAGCGACTCCCTGGCTCCCTCCTGGCAAAATGGGAGCAGCTCAGACTCTTCTCATGGAAACCTGAGATGTCCGTGCCCGGGAGATCTGTTGTTTCATATTCAGAGATGCTGGAAACCTGAGATGTCCGTGCCGGGGAGATCTGTTGTTTCATATTCAGAGATGCTCTCTGGGACCTGCGGTGTGAAGTGAGGGTGTTCGTGTGTTGTGAGGGTGTATGCGTTGTGAAGGTGTGTGTGCTGTGAGGGTGTATGTATGTGCTGTGAGGGTGTGTGAGCTGTGAGGAGTGTGTGTGCTGTGAGGGTGTGTGTTCTGTGAGGGTGTGTATGCTGTGAAGGTGTGTGTGCTGTGAGGGGATGTGTTCTGTGAAGGAGTGTGTGTGCTATGAAGATGTGTGTTCTGTGGTGTGTGTGGTATGAAGGTGTGTGTGCTGACAGGGGTGTGTTCTGTGAGGGTGTGTGCTGTGAGGGTATATGTGCTGTGAGGATATATGTGCTGTGAGGGGTGTGTGTGCTGTGAAGGGAAACAGAAGCTCCCAAGCCTAGGAGATGTGTACTGTGAGGGAGGGGTGTGCTGTGAGGATGTGTGTGTTCTGTGGTGTGTGTGCTATGAAGGGGTGTGTGCTGTGAGGGTGTGTTCTGTGAGGGTGTGTGTGCTGATGGTGTGTGTGTGTGCTATGAAGGTATTTTTGTGTAGTGAGGGCATGTGTATATGTAAACAATATTTCTCTTGACCTCCCCACTTCCTCCCTATTAGCTCCTTCTTCTTCTGCCATGGCTCACTTAGACTCTCAGGGTGTGGGGGTGTGTGGGAGATGCTGGGGTCCCCCACTTTCAGCCCCTGGTCCCCTCAGACCACTTCCTCAGACTAAATCAAGTGTCCATTGCCTGTAAAAGCCGGACACTGATGCCGCCACCTTCAGGCAGAGACCCTTCAGTCTCTGAGTCCCATGACCGTGGCCCCGAGTGTCCTCCTCACCGAGCTAGCGTGTAGGCTCATGCTCTTGGCTTCTCGCCCAGGGAATCACAAATGGACTCAAAGCCATTCCTGACTGGTCAGCATGGGAATCCTTCCAACCTGGCTTTGCCTAGCCCTCAGCTCCACAGACCGGGTGCCCATGGGAGTGTGGTGTGCCTATGGGCGCAGAAGCAATGGGGCCTGCACCTTGGAAATCTGCAGTCAAAGCTGATTGGCTGCACAGTGGATGGTGAAAAGCCTCATTCATTCATTCGTTCATTCATTCATTCAATAAACATTAATTGAACCCATAATCCAGTCAAAGTCAGACTCAATGTCAAGGTCTGTAACTTGCAGGCTAGTGACCACCAAGCTTTCTAAAGACTGAATGGGATTCATAGGGCTCCTTCCTGTCCCCAGTGCCAGCCCCCCCTACCTGTCCCCCAGTGCCAGCCCCCTCTACCTGTCCCCAGTGCCAGGCTTCCCTCTACCTGTCCCCCAGTGCCAGCCCCCCTCTACCTGTCCCCCAGTGCCAGCCCCCTGTACCTGTCCCCCAGTGCCAGCCCCCTCTACCTGTCCCCCAGTGCCAGGCCCCCTCTACCTGTCCCCCAGTGCCAGCCCCCTCTACCTGTCCCCCAGTGCCAACCCCCTCTACCTGTCCCCCAGTGCCAGCCCCCTCTACCTGTCCCCCAGTGCCAGGCCCCCCTCTACCTGTCCCCCAGTGCCAGGCCCCCCTACCTGTCCCCAGTGCCAGGCCCCCTACCTGTCCCCCAGTGCCAGGCCCCCTACCTGTCCCCCAGTGCCAGGCCCCCTACCTGTCCCCCAGTGCCAGGCCCCCCTACCTGTCCCCCAGTGCCAGCCCCCTCTACCTGTCCCCCAGTGCCAGGCCCCCTCTACCTGTCCCCCAGTGCCAGGCCCCCTCTACCTGTCCCCCAGTGCCAGGCCCCCTACCTGTCCCCCAGTGCCAGGCCCCCTCTACCTGTCCCCAGTGCCAGCCCCCCTCTACCTGTCCCCCAGTGCCAACCCCCCTCTACCTGTCCCCAGTGCCAGCCCCCCCCCTCTACCTGTCCCCCAGTGCCAGGCCCCCTCTACCTGTCCCCAGTGCCAGGCCCCCCTCTACCTGTCCCCCAGTGCCAGGCCCCCCTCTACCTGTCCCCCAGTGCCAGGCCCCCTCTACCTGTCCCCCAGTGCCAGCCCCCTCTACCTGTCCCCCAGTGCCAGGTTTCCCCCTCTACCTGTCCCCCAGTGCCAGGCCCCCCTCTACCTGTCCCCCAGTGCCAGGCTCCCCGCTAAGATCTGCCGGGTCTCAGTGCCCCAGCCCCTCCTTTGCCCAGGCTGCAGATCACTGATGCCAACCCGGGTGTTGAATGCAGCAGATGTTTGAATACCAAGTGAGCCTGGAGTCAAATCCCCAGGCCATTCCCATCCTGTGCCCTTAGCCAAGTGATTTAACTTCCTTGAGTTTTCCTCAACCGGGAAATAGATCTAAGTAAGATTGCTCGTGTCACATTTGCAGGGGAGGAGCCTAGGAGATAAGTCAGAAGCTTGGAGCAATGCTGCCATGGGGCGTCCTCAGTGACCAGGAGCCATTTTTTTTTAGGACAGTTATTCCTTTCCTTGTCACACGCCTCTCTCTGGCCTTGTTCACAGTGTCTATCACCTGGGAGTACTGAACTGGTGGGACAGCCCGGTGAGGGAAGTGAAGGCTTGCAGCAGAGGGAGCAGGAAGAGGCCACACCTGAGCTGCGGGGAGGCACAGGCAGGGGCTGAGTAGGCCTCCAGGACAGAAGCTCACACAGGGCCGGGGCTGAGCGGGTGTCCAGGACAGAAGCTCACACAGGGCAGGAGATGAGCCGGCCTCCAGGACAGAATCTCACGTGCAGAAGCCATCCTGTAGGCAGCTCTCTCTCTCTTTCCCAGACTTTCTTTTGGTTTGTTTTGGGAGGCCACACCCAACCTTGCTCAGGGCTTACTCCAGGCTCTGAGTCTCACCTCAGGGACCACTCCGGGCAGGTACCAGGAATTCAAGGCAGGACCCTACCCACTGTACTATTTCCCCAGACTTCCCCAGGTTTTCTTAAGTCACAGGAAACACACGGGGATCCCACCAACTGTCACTGTTCTGCAAAAAGAGGGCGGGGCAACGAGATGGTCCAGGTGGTGGAGTCCAGGCCCAGAGAGTGAAAGGCCTAGATCAATCCCTGAGCTCCACTGGCCTGAGCTAACCCGCTGCTGTGGGCCGAGCTCTGCCAGGAGTCACCCTGGTCCCCAAGCACTGCCAAGTATAACCCTTATTTAAACAAAACAAAAGATTAGCCAAGTGCACTGGGACCATCTAGAACTTAAAGGTTGGGCTGGGCTGGACTGAGCTGGGCTGGGCTGAACTGGGCTGGGGTGGGCTGAGTTGGGCTGATTTGGGCTAGACTGGGCTGAGTTGGGCTGATTTGGGCTAGACTGGGCTGAGTTGGGCTGGGCTGGACTGGGCTGAGTTGACCTGGGCTGAGTTGGGCTGTCTGCACTCAGCGTCTCTCATTGATGCTCAGAGACTCAGTTTCTCCTGGGGTGCAGACTTCCTGGGGGTTCTGACCTGACAGCCGCAGAGTAGCGAGGGCGTAAGTGCAAAGGCTGGAGAGGAAACAGCAGCAGAGCAAGGTATCTGGTCAGGTGGGCTGTCCGGGATGGGCTCCCTGCTCTGCGCCTCCATGGGTCAGACCAGCCCCAACTCCTGGAGAGTGTGCTGAGGTGCATAGCCTGGTTCAGCCCTGACTTGCAGTTTGGGTGGGGCAGAGTAGCCTCAGCTGCCTCGACGCCCCTCTGGATGGACTCTCTGAGCTGGGCCTGAGCCAGGGGAGACTCTATCTCTCCTGATGATGGGGATCCCATCTCTGCTTGCCGCCAGACAGGGTCAGGGTGGTGGTGAGATGTGCTGGGGATTGAGGCAGGGACAGCAAGAGCAAGAGCCTTAACCCCTGTACTATCTTCCCAGCCCACAGCTTGGGCCCATATCCCAAGGAGATTCAGAAACTGTCCTTGTGTTGGCTACACCCAAAACCCTGGGACCTCAAGTCTGCACCTTATTTAATTTGGCTTCATCTAAGACATTCTGGAAGAGGAGATACGGGGTGGGGGTGGGGAACTCAGAGTTCCCGGACAGAGCAGCCAGCGTAGAATCAGGGTAGAATGGGGTTGTCAGAATTCTGGAGAGGGGTTGGGGGCCTCTCTCTGTGGCTCTGGTATATACCCTGCTTCATCTGGGCCTTGGGTCAGCTTAGGGGCAGCTGGGCTTCTGCCACAGGCTGTGCTCCCCACAGGAAATCAAAGCTCGAGAACTAGGCTGGTGTGTGTATATGGGGGGATTAGGGGTGCTCAAGGCTCTGCCAGTTCTCCGCCTCCGAGCCACCTCACTCCCTTGCAGCATCATGATGCACTTGGGTCTGTTTGCCTTTGGAAGGGGCCGTGGTGAGAGTCTGTGCTGCTGCAGAAGGCAAAGGAGTACAGGAGACCTGGTCCGGCCAAGTGAGGTCAGTCCCGCCCACAACCCTCTCCTCGAGACCCAGTCAGTGTCTGGGGGGGCAATCCTGGTGCTCCCCAGGCTGCCCCCCCACTGACCCCAACAGGCAGAAGCCTCATGAGCCCACAGCCTGCAGGACCCCCACCCCAGGAGTTCCGGGCATCAAGGAGCTAAGCAGACACCTGGACTCTCTCAGGTGTCTGCTGAGAGCCCAGCAGAAGCCTTGGGGTCAGATGGGGGGCAAATCCTTAGCATTTTAAAATTTTATTATGATTGCATGTGTTTAAATATAGATATTTAGAGCTCTATGTCCCGTACCCAGCCCCACCCGGCCCCTAGTTCTTGCCTCTGCCCTTCTGTCTGGAGGACGTGTATGGGAGCACCGTCTGTGTGCTCTTGTCTGACACGGTCTGGGTGCTGCTGTTCCGGGTCACCCTGCGAGGCTGCTCTGGGGCCGAGGTGGGGCCCGTGCGACGGCCAGTCAGTGGAGAGCGCCTGGGTTTGCAGGGGGCTGCTGAGGCCTTGAGGGGGCCGGCACGGTCCTCGCGGTGGGGAGGCTCCGGGGACTGGCCGGCCTCTTCCTCCTCTGGCTGCCCCTGTGTCACCGTCAGCCTCCTCGTCATCACAGCACAGAGCGTGGTAGAGCACTTTGTCGCTGAAGCGTACCCGGCTCCCAGCGTCCCGGCGTCCGCTGGGGCAGCTGGGCCTTGGGCGGGCCAGCGCTGAAGGCCTCCTCGCTGGAGGAGTCGGGGGTCTCCACACGCGCCCATTGGGCACGGGCAGGCCCCGCTCATGAGGCGGTAGTCGGGGCCTGGGCCCGGCCGCGTGGACTCGGGGCCGTCCACGGAGTCTGAGGGTGTGGAGACGTCCAGGAAGGAGCAGAACTCCCAGCTGTCTGAGAGGATGTCGGCTGTCACGAAGTCCAGCGGGGCCAGGTCGAAGGGGCCGCCTACGCCTGCCTTGTCGCTGCTGGACGTGCTGCTGACTGTGGCCGTGGTCCAGTCGTCTGGCTCGAGCTCAAAGTCGAAGTCGGAGGTTAACTTGTCGATCTGGGTTACCACCTGGGCAGGGGCAGGAAAAGGAGTGAGTGACCAGTGGGGGGTGGGGGGTTCTGGCACGGCCAAGGGGCCCTCTGTGATACCCTCTATGGGGTTCCCTCTGCTGAGGGCCCCTCAGGGGTCCCCTGGGCCCAGGGGTGCAGGTCTATTTGCATTGTGGAGGAAGCAGAAGGGACCATCGTGGACAAGGTTACTTCCTGTCGTCCACACACCGCATCAGCCCACACACCCCCTCTCCTCGACACCCAGTCAGTGTTTGGGGGGCAATCCTGGTGCTCAGTGCTTGATCCTCCTGTGTAGACATTCATAAAGGCAGCAACACCTGTCCTCAGAGGGCAGACGGTGACTGTGAGGAAGATGGGCGGGCTTTCTAGAGAGCCCCCGTCCAGCCCCGGGTGGGTCACCAGCACCCGAGAGCATGAACTCCACGTCTCTCCCTTCCACCACTCACCGTGAGCTGCCTCCTCCCTCCTTCCCTGCCCCTGGCTTGCCAGAACAGAAAGCAACGGCCTACTGGGTGCAGTGAAGACCCTGGCGAAGGCCCCCCATCACCCCACATGGGGTCCAGGGAACACTTAGCCGGCAGAAGAGCTAAGGGCAGGTGACAATTGCTTCCAGACCTGCTCTCAAGTCTGTCTGTGTGCCTGGGCCTGGGCCTCTGCTCCGTGCTCTGCCCAGCCCCTGAGGAAGATGTCTTACCCCTCTCCGGCCAGCTGACAGGCTTCTCCGATGCATTGACCCCAGAACTGCAGGCCAAGGGACTGAGACTCATCTGCCTGGCCGCACAGCCTTGTGTGGGAGGGGCTGCTGCTGTGACTTTGGGCAGGCTATGGGGACCAGCCCTGGAGCTGGGGTCAACCTGGAGGCGCACACACCATCTCCCAAGGTTCTGACTCAGTCAGTCCCTCGGGCCCGGGAAAGAGGGTCTCTCCCCACACTTCCCGGGCGGCTGCTGCATTGTCCCCAGGTCCACTGGCCTCAGCCCCACTTCTCCTTCAGTTCTCCGGTGCCTTAGAGCTGCTGCTGCTGCCACAGGGCCAGAACGTAGGGAGGGGAACCTGCAGCAGCCACTGTGAGCCCAGAGGCCAGCGGGTCCAGGAGCTAGACTCAGATGCCCCACAAGGAAGATGAGGGTGCAGAGAACACATACTGGGTCACATACCCACTAGCTCTTGCCTCCATACTCACGGGCCCCCACCTCCCTCCTCTGTAGAACCCTCTGCTTCTGGCCTGGGTGCCGGTCTCAGGAGGGGCCTGTCTGACAAGGTCTCCATCTCTTCCGGATGGATGATGCCTGTCCACTTACCCAGAGGACAGGGACGGGGGGAGACATGAACATGCATTTTCAAGCAGCAGAGTCCGTGCCACCAAGCACTTCATAACCAAGCGCCGGAGCCACCTGAGGGCCACCACCCCGCCTCTCCACGTGCTGTGTTACCTGAGCCAAGTTACTCCACTTCCTGCACTCAAGTTTCTTCACCCAAGGAGAATTATTCTAGTGGAACTGGTTTAACAGGGTTATTGTGTAGCCTCAGGACTTACGGAAGGCCAAGTAAGTGGGACGTCATAGCCCAGTAAGGTCCACTGTTGCAACACATGTGACCAGGGGGGTGGCCAGGCCCCTGGCACCATGCTTGAGAGCTGAAGGAATGACACTCCAGTGGGGACATTTCCAGAGCCTGTGGCAAGGCAACAAGTCAATCTGGGCTTTTGTAGGCTCAGCACGTGTGTGGCCCTTAGGTTCCCTACAGCATGGCAGAAGAGAAGCAGAATGATTCCAACACTCAAACAAGAGGGCAGAGAGGAGCCAGGGCACTCATGGGATGGGTCATACCCACTTCAGTGACACAAGAATCAGAAAGGGACCCAGGCTGTCAGCAAGGCTGAAGCTGGTCCCCAAACCTGTGAAGGTGGGGAGGGTACAGGGCAGACCCCAGGTCACCTGTCTCCTTGCTTTTGAGACCTCAGATTTAATAATAATTTTGTTGACATGTAATTTGGGATTGTCTTGGAGAGCAGGGAAATAATTAAACACACAGAAGTAAAAAGACCTGTGTGAAAGAAAGAGAACCATTAAATACAAAATCACAGAACCAGAAACTTGAGGTCAGAAAGAACTTGAGGCCCCAGTGCGTGCCCTCTTATGTACTTAGTGGTGGGAAACTGAGGCCCAGAGATGGGAAGGAGAGCAGCTGACACAGCAAGTGTGGAGTTCTGGCACCTGAGAACAGATTGACCCATTCAAGCAGGGCAGGGGCTGAGGGTGCACTTAAGCCTGCTGGGGGAGTCCCAGGTCCTGTTCTTGTCACGGCCTTACCTCCCCCCAGTCCCACCTAAACAACCTAACCCACCTAGACCTGGGGAGCTCCTCGGCCTCCAGGACTTCCCTGCCCCCCAAACTTCAGAATCTCCCAAATACACCCCTCCCTACCTGGCCAAGGGCCCCGTGTCTCAAGCCAACAGCACGCTCCCCCTACCAGGCCCCACACTCCCACCCCAGCTCCAGACTCTGCTCATTCATGAACGGTGGCCCATTCATGGCTGAGGGCAGGCCCTGATCCACAGAACCACTTCCCTTTCCACACAATGATGCCTGTCAGCCCACTAGACACGTCCCCTGTGTCTGGCTGGGGGACACCACGGCCCTGCTCTAGCCCCCTGGGCAGGGACAGGTGGGGATGGTAGATTTCTCTGCAGACAATGGGTGAGAGGAAGCACATCCTGTCCCCTCGGACCCTGCACCCAAGACTGAGCCCTGAGAGCCCCGGAACCCGTGTTTACCCCCCCCCTGGCCCCTTCACCTCTCCACACTAGCCATCAGCTCCTTCCTTCCCTCCCTGCCAGTGCCCCCAGCAGCTGCTTACATAACTGGGGACTCTGCATTATTTATGATCACTGATTATTTTTTAATTCTATGATTACGTTATTTATTGCCTTCCTGGGGGCTGTGGAGTTGGGGGCGGGTTGGAGTGGACCGTGATTCATGACTCTCATCCTGCAATTTGGCCTAATTGGCCACGGAGCTTGGTGAGTCCACCCAGAGGAGGAGAATGAGGGAAAGATAAAGGCCACCGGGGGCAGGCGCGAGGGTGGCAGGGGGAGGAAAACTCTGCCCAATTTTTGCTGAGTTGCAGGTGATGGCTCTGTCCCACTTCAGCCTGGCTCCACGCTTCCCAGCTCCCACTGCCTCCCGGCCCCACCACAGTCCTCTCCTGGCCACATGACTCAGTGCTGGCCTCACACTTGCCCATGGGAGTGTCCAGTTAGGCAACACCCCTAGGCCCCTCCTCAGGAAAGTCGAGTAATGGATCCTCCAGAGGTACCCCAAATTGTGGAAGGTTGTGTCCACCACTCTACCCTCCTGGGGTGTGTGGCCGGGCAACTGCACCCCTAAGTAGTGGCCTGTCCAGGAGAGGCTGAGGACATGGAGGATAGCAGTTGGGAGTTATTTTTCTTTTTGGGTCACTCTTGGCAATGCTCAGGGATTACTCTTGGCTCTGCACTCAGGAATTACTCCTGGTGGTGCTGGGGAACCATATGGGATGCCGGGATTGACCTGGGTCTGCAAGGCAAATGCCCTCCACGCTGTGCTATGGCTCCAGCCTGTTAGGAGTATTTTTGAGCTTCTGTGCTATTGAGCAACAGCTTGGGGAAGGGATCCTGGACTGGGGTCTGAGTCCCTTCATTAGGCAAGCATAGCATGGGGGTGCCTGGGGCCTCTGACTGGGGAGAGGGCCCTCCCTCCCCAGGAAGATTTCCTGCCTAGAGATTCCTTGAAAGAGTGTGGCAGTTTCTCCCAGGACATACCTCACGTTCTGATCTCCAAACATGCCTCACGTTCTGGATCTGCTCCATCTTTCATCTTCTCCCTGGGTCCCTCCTCAGCTCTCCTGCACCCCACCTGCACGGGGCCCAGCTGACCTGAGCTCGCCTGCCCACTTCCTCTTCAGACCCTGTGCTCTGGCCAGTCTGCAGCCCCTCAGGGCTCCCGAGACTGACTGTGGCCTCCCTGGATCTGGGTTCCCCAACTCATCCTAGTGGACACCCCTGTCCCTCCTCCCCGTCACTGCCACTCTCTGTCGTCTATCCCTGCTGGGACCAGGGCAGAACCTGTGACCCCAGCTCCAGACTCCCACATCAGGGCTGAGACCCTGCAAGCCTTCAAAGAACCATGCCGAGAGGATGTGAGCTGAGGGCCAGGGTGTGTATTTCCTGAATCCCAATAAAGACAGAGTTCATGTGACACTGGGTTGTACTCTGCAGAAGCCGGGGCTGGGCAGACGGGTGTGTGGAAACCCAGTGCGAGCTCCTAACTACCTCTCTCTCCACAGCTGGGAAAAAGGGCAGCACAGAGAAGCAAGGCAATGTTGCTAAGGTCACACAGCTTTGGCGCGCCCAGCAGGACTAAGCCATACTCTTAGCACGCAGGTTCTGCCGTATCTCCACATGGCGAGACACCGAATGTTGAGGGCGCTCACAGAGCCTGCAAGGATTGGCCTGGCATCCTGGAGTATCAGAGAGCCTGGGGAAGAGGGTGGAAGAATTGCTAGCTCTCTTGCCACTCCCCCACTCCCAAGGGACTTCCATTTAACCCTTCCCCCACCACAGGTTGGAACTTATGCTCCACAGCCTGAGGAGCAGGGGGCCAGGATGGGTCTGAAGTGGAGACTGGAGGGGGGACGGCCCTGGAGGAGGACTCCAGCACCCTCTAGGGTGAGCACGTTGCCCCTCCCCCACAGAGTCTGGTAAATCCTTTCTCCCCCACTACCCAGTTTGCTTGTTGTTTTTGAGCCACACGCGGTGGTGCTTAGGAGTTAAGCCTTGCTCTGTGCTCAGGGATCACTCCTAAAGGTGCTTGGGAGGTCATATGGGATGCCGAGGATCAAACCCAGGTTTGTGTGTGCCAAGACAAGTGCCCTACCACTGTAGTACCGCTTCGAACCCTGGTAAGTCCTTCTTAAGAGCACTCTGGGGCATCTCTTTCCAGAACCCCTGTTTCATAGGTCAGGAGACTGAGGCACAGGCTCTGCTGGAGGGCATGTGGGTGCCACCATGGCCACTGGTATCTGGGGCAGAGGTGGGGCAGCAGTAGGAAGATGCCAGCAGAAGGGGGCGCCACTGTGCTCCTCCTCTGCGGCCTTTGATCCTCTGATGTAGTCCATGGCTCCCTCCGCGCCCCACCCCCATCCCTGTGGGAACCTGCCTTCACATCCTGGCACTCCGCTTCCTCCAAAGGGACTCCAGTAGGTGCTGCTCGGGAGTGGGGTGATGAGGAAGCTGGCCTGGGTGCTGTCTAGGCTGCTCAGAGCCACAGCCAGCGAGAACCCTGGTACCTGGCTGTCCCGCTTGCTCCAGGAAGCTCCAGGGCTTCTCCAGCTCATTGCCCCAGACCAGGCCCTGCCACCGCTACGGAGACCCCATTCTAGCCAAACCCCATGAAATGTGCCGGCTCTCCTGCCCGGGCCTCCTAGAGCCTCGACTATCTGCTCCAACCACCACAGGTCCAGACCCTGCTGAGCGAGGAGGCCTGCCCCTCCCAGCTGGGTGCCATTGGCAGCGGGCAGGTGGCACCATACGGGGTAGATTCTTGTTACTGTAGCAACCTGCCAAAGGCTTCGGTGGAGGCACATGGAGTGTGTGGGGTGGGACTTAGCCTCTCTGTCCTGGCTCAGACCTCGGGCAGCAGAGGCTGTAAACCCCCACAAACAGAGGTGAGGGCTGTTTGAGGCAAGGGATGGGGGTGGGCAGGGGTGAGAGAGGTGTTGAGGGAGGAGGGAGGAGGAAAAATAGGAGTTGGAAGAGAGGAGGGAGGAGGGAGGAGTTGGAGAGGAGGAGGAGGAGGAGGAGGAGGAGAAGGAGGAGGAGGAGGAGGGAGGAGGGGAGGGGGCTTCGGTAAGATCTGTGAGTAGCCAGATGCCTTGAATCACAGGCTCTAGAAGACTCTGTCAAAATGCTGCGGTCACTCACTTGTGGACCACCTGGAACTGAGTTCCAGGCCAAGCTCTGCGCCTGCTAGGTTGAATGACAGGACAAACCTCTGCCTGCCTGCCTGACTGTCTGTCTGCCTGCCTGCCTGCCTGTCTGTCTGCCTCTCACTCTGGTGAGAGGGGTTTGGTTTCTTCAGCAGTAAACTGAAGGGCTGGTGTGGGTCAGCCTGGGGATGCTTCCGAGCTCTGACGGAGAGGTGGTGGGGCGGGAGGCTGGGGCTCAGAGGCCCAGAGGATGCTCCCTGGGAGTTGGTTCCTGGATGGTGCAATATGAACTCCAGGCCTAAGAGTGCTCCTGGCTCTTTCCCCAGGCCTGCAAAGGCAAAGTGCCAGCCTGAGCCTCTGGACCCTGTGGGCCTGAGGGAACTGCAGCAGATCTGAAATAAGGAGGGAGGGGGAGTGGCGAAGGACAGCAGGACTCGCCCCCTTAGCTGGACAGCAGGACTCGCCCCTAGCTGGATGGCCAGGGGATTGAGACTGCTCTGGGCATCTGGCTTCCAACCTCCACACTGCTTTCTCCAAAGAAGTCCAGCCCAGATCCTGGCCCAGCAGGAGCGCCACCACCCGGCCTGGAGTGACAAGTGGGCTCAGTGCCTTTAGATGCCCCCTAGAGAACAAGGTGCCTCGGCTCTCAAGCCAGACACCCCCTCTCTGCAATGGGCCTGCCCGCCAGTCCCTGCTGCAGGCTGGGAGAGAGCTGGGCCCATGACTCGGGCTCAGTCACCTCCCCGCAGCCGGCAGGGCCCCGCTGACAAGGAGCTGAAATGTGCCTCCGGCCTACCTGGCTGCGGTAACGGCGCCCAGCAGACAAATTCAGGCCAATGGCTCAGAACCACCAGTCATGCACTCTGGCGCCAACACAGCCCTTGGGGCAGGGCTGGGGCACGGAGTCCCTCACATGTTCCATGGAGCAGGCAACAGAAAGCCAGAGAGGACCCTCACCCCGGGGTCTCCAGGCGACTCTGCAGTCTCGCAACCCAAGACGAAGCATGAGAACTGCAGCGTGTGGCCATGTCACTGCGCTGGTGACTGTAGCCCCAGCTCCAGCGCACAGGAACACAGACCCTCATCCTCAGGGCTCACGTCCATTCCCGCCTGGGGGTGAGCACAGAGCTGACTGTAGATGTCACAGGAACCAGAACAGCTGCGTAATCTCTGAGGAGTGGTCTGGGCAGTGGGAGCTGCTTGGGACGGACTCCATGTGACCAAGTCTGACTGCGGGGAGGCAGGACTTGGGATCAAAGGTCATACGGATCCTGGGGTTCATTTCCCAGGAGAGGCCGGAGCAGAATTCCGTCCTATTGGCCTCACGGGCAGCTCTGGGTGCTAATGCTGCGCAGGTGCCCACCCCATGCGGCCGCAGGCTCTGCAGGCCGCTGGCTGAGCAGGCGTGGGGCCCATCGCCCACCCGTCACCAGCCGCACATCCTGTGAGTCAGGTACCACACTGGCCCCTCACTCACCTCCCGGAGCTCCTTGGCCACTTCCTTGAGCTCCTGCAGGATGCCCTCGAGCTGCCCGATGACCATCTTCATGCGCTGCGGATGCGCTCCGCTACCGCCGCCCTGCTGGGGTCGTTACTGGGCTGCCGAGGTCCGGGCGCCCGAATGTTCATCATTTACCACGTGGCCGCAGCCCTGCCCATACTCGCCCCGCCAGGCACTTGCTGTGTCTGCCTCCACGGAGCCCCCTCAGCTGGGCAGAGCTCCACATCTTAACGGCCCCCCCAGCCCACCCCTGGCTCTGGGTGGCCCTCACCCGGCCCCTCGTCCTGGGCCACCCGCGACCTCTGCCACCGACTGGGCAGTGAGACACCCAGAGGAAGACCGAGTCTGGCAGAGGGGGTCAAGGTGAGGACACGGGCTGGCAGAGGAGAGGGACCTCCAGGGCTCAGAATGCCCTGGGGTGCAAGCTCTGGTGATCCAGAGGCAGGGGACTCTGTGAGGACTACGAGGACTACGGGTTAGGGACGCCCTTGGGGAGGGGCCCGGCAACTGCCAGCCCCTCACAACTCCAGGGCAACTGCCAAGGCAGGGGTCCTGGGCTGCATGGTGGTGGGGGTCTTCCAGCTGTGCGGAAGCTCCGGCCGTGGTGGCTCCAGGCAGCGCGGGCCAGCGGAGGGCAGCCCCTGCAGAGAGAGTCAAAAACCTGGCGTCAGGCCTCGTAGGCTGCAGCAGCCCGAGCTGCCGCCTCTCCCCAGCCCGCACCCAGCCGTGCGGGAGGTTTATTTATTTATTTATTTTTCTTTTTTTCGGGGAGGGCTGGTGGAGCAGATGGTCAGCCAGCCCCTTCTTTAGAGGGAAAAGAGGGGGCCCCTGCTTCAGAGACTCAAGTGTTCAGCCGCGATGGACCACCCTGCCCCTTCTCCCCAACCTCTTTCCTCCTGGCTGGCACCCGGCTAGCACCTCCCGGGGCTTCCGGCCTCCCTCTTGGGGCGTTCCCTGAGGACGCCCCCCTGGCCCAGCCCCGCCTGATGGAGAAACCCCGCTCTGCTCCCGGACCGGACCGGACTCACCGAGGCTGGGGACACCGGCCTTGCTTCCGAGGCGCGTCTGGGATGGGGGGCAAGCCCCAAGACGAGGTTGGGGGCCCCCAGGGCCCCTAGGGCGGGCTTCTCTCTCTGGACCCATCGGCCCCTAGCCTGGGGAGGTCCTCAGAGCAGCCACGGGGGCACATCTGGGCGGTGGGAGGGGGCGGGGCCTCCGCACTCCCAGAAGGGGCAGGAAAAAGCACCCCCAAGCCCCGCCAGGCCCACGGGGTGGGAAGGAGCGAGGGTCCGGTGGGCTCGGGGCTCCCAGGCCACAGGTGATCGAGGCTCAGGACGCCTGGGGCGACGCCGGGCCAGTCTCGGCGAGAGAGCCAAAGTCACAGGGCTGGGAGGGCGCCGGGACCCCCCGAGTCCACGCCCGACGTTCCCCGGGCCGGGCGCCGTCAGATATGGGCTCTGTCCAGTCCGGCTCGGCCGTGTCCGCGGTGCTGCCCTGCTTGGCCCGGAGCTAGCCGGCCCGCCGAGCGCCCTGAACGTGCTCGAGCCGCGACCCACAACGTCCGCGCTCCGGCTCCCGTGGCGTCCAGAGCGGCCGCGCGGCTCGCCTCTGCCGGGCCCTGCTCAGGGAGCGCTCGGGGCGCGCTCGGGGAGGTCGGGCGGCCGCGGGGCCCAAGGGGAGGGGCGGCGGCGGCCTCTGGGACCCCGCGAGCTCGAGGCCGGGGGCTGGGACCCAAAGGCCCGGCTCGGAGGCGGCGGCGAGAGCGCGAGGACGCGGCGAGCGAGGGGCCGCCGGGCAGGGGGCGCGCGGGCCGGGCTGGCCAGGGAGCTTCGGGCTCGCAGCCCGCGCGCCGCCCGCCGTCGGCCTCGCCAGCCCCGGAGCGCCGCCGATGGGGCCCGCAGGCAGCGGGTCGGGGCTGGGCCTCGCTCGCCGCCCTGCCGTGCCGTGCCGTGCCCTGCCCCGCCGGGCTCCGCGGGCCTGGGCCGCTCCGCGTGCGCCCCCGCCGCCCCGCGCCCCGGCCGCCCCCGGCCCGCCCCGCCGCCCCGCGCCCGACTGGCCGCCCGGGCGGCCGCTGCCTCGCTCCAAGGCCGCCCGGCGCGCTCGGCTCCGCTCGCCTCGGCGCTGGCGGCGGAGGGGCCGGCCCGGCGCGCCGGGGGGAGCTTTTTAAAGCGACATACACGCCGCCCAGCGCCCAGCCCCTGGCGCGCCAGCCGGGGGTCTCTCTCTCCCCGGGGCGCGGGGACCAGTCCTGAGAGGGCGGGACACAAGGCACCGCCGTTCCGACCGACTCCGGCCCCGCTCGCTGCACGGACGGGCAGCGAGCTGGGGCCTTTCCTCTATTCCTCCTCACCTTTCCAGACACCCCCAGGGTCCCCTCCCCCCCACTGCGGGGGCTCCCAGCCTTCCCTTTCTGCTAAGTTTCTCGCATCCAAACCCTCCCTGAACCTTGGACCCTACCTCCGACTCCCGCAGACTGCCCCCTGCAATCAGATACTCTGGGAAAATAGAGCAGGCAGCCTCGATGGAGCGCCAAGCCGATGCCAGGCTCTGAAGCAGCGGGGGTGGGGTGCGGGTCCTCCGCAGACGACAGGTACGCCGTAGTCTCCCCTCGTTCCGCTGGTGCATTCCCCCCTTTTACTCGACCCTGTTTCCTGCGCTTTCTGGACCTCCCGAACCCCTGCTAGACGGTGCTGGAGTGGCGGGAAGGCAAAGCAGCCTCTTGGAAGTTCACATCTCCTGGGGGTGGGGAGGGTGTGATACGTGCCAGAGTAAACTCCGCGTGGGGGTGCGGTGTCCAAGCCAGCGGAAAGGAAAGTTCTAGGAGCAGTGATCAGGGAAGCAAGACGGTAGAAGCTCCCCAGGCCAGGGCCTTCAAGGCTTTCCTGGGTCAGCAGCCCATACCCGCTCCCAGCTGGAACTGGGGAGAGGTGGAGATTGCCTGCGCGAGGGGGAAGAGCGTTTTCAGTCCACTGGTACTTAGTAGGTACCTTGGACAGCTCCTCGGAAAAGGGCTTAGAGCAGCGTTTCTCAAAAGGGGCCATAGGGCAGGCACCCTACGGGCTCCCAGACGTTAGGGTGGTGCAGGGGAAAATCATGTCAAAGGGAGGCATGGTGTGAGAGGAGAATAACAGGTAGCATGGAGTGTTTGTGTGTGTGTGTGGGGGGAGGTGTTGGTGACAGTCCGGAAACGGTTGAGAAACATCAGCTTTTGAAAGCAAGGCCGAACAACTCCGGATGATGGGCAAAGCGGATGTCAGTGAGGAACTCAGGAAGTCCTTCTGGGGCGTGTTGGTTCCAGGGTCACCGGGAGGACACCAGAGAGTGGATAAAGAAGGAACCTGGGAGGCAGCAGACACCGGAAGGGAGCACTTTAGGAGACCGTGGCTCTGCTTAGAACCTGACTGGTCTTTAAGAGGGAGAAGGAAGCCCAGAGACCTCAGACTTCTCACTTTCGAGACTGGGTAGATGGCGTGTGAGAAGCGGTCAGAGGAAAAGCAGATCTGGGGTGAAGGTAGGGGCTAGTTTGGTAGTGCTGGAGCTCTCCAGGGAAACAGCTGAGGCTCTCATCTCAGCCTTGGGAGTGGGCTGCCTGCTGAATACGGGTTAGAGTTAGTGTTGAGGTAGAGGGTAGGCTTAGAATTCATTTTAGGGCTAGGGGAAGGGCACGAATTAGGGGTTAGGCCATGGTAGAAGTTGTTAGATTTAGTCTAATTGGTAGGGGTAAGTCAAGGCTAGAATAAAGGTTATTATTTGTTGGAAAATTGAGTTATATTTAGGGTTCAGTTTAGGGTTTGGGTTTGGCTTAAAGTTGAAACCAGAGTAGACAGTAAGAATTCAAGTTAAGGTGATGAATGCTATGTGTTGTGTAAATGGTAGATTGAATGCAGGGATCAGTTAAGTTTAGGATTCCTGATAGAATTAGGAATTGAGTTAGGGTTTTGGTTATGATTTGCAGTGGGTTAGAGCTAGGGATAGGGCTAGTTAAGCTTAGTTTAGGATTAGTTTTTGACAGTGATGGTGTGAGGTTTAGCTATGCTATAAGAATGAACAGTAGTGTAGTGGGGACATTGGTGATGGGAGATGGGTTTGGGCGGAGGGTGCGTGTTGGAACACTGTAGAACCAAAGCTCTACATGAGCATCTTTCAATTAAAAAAAAGGTGGAATCTACCACAAACATGTGGGAATCAGTGGTTAGGTAAGACAGAGAAGGGAACAGTGTGCTAATATTTGTCAAAAGTGATAATAGCAGCCTAGAACTGAGCATTGAATATAGGAAAAAGATATACATGATGATCTCTAAATGTATGTATTGCAATCCACAATGTGTAAGAGAAGAGAGAAAGAGAGAGAGAGAAGAGATAAAGAACTTGCCATAGAGGCAGGCTAGGGGAGGGGGAGGGAAGTGGGGACATTGGTGGTGGGAAATGGGCACTGGTGGAGGGATGGGTGCTGGAACACTGTATGACGGAAACCCAAACATGAACATCTTTGTAATTGTATATCACATGGCGGTGTAATAAAATATTTAAAAAAAAGAATGAACAGTAGTGTGAGGAGGAACTTTAAGTTTATTGTCACTGGTAGGGTTAAGCCAAGACTAGAGTAATGGTGAGAACTCTTGGTAGATTTATGATTAGAATTATGAGAAGGTTAGGCTTAGGGTTAGGATAAAGTTTAGGCTTAGGATCAGGTTAAAGCTCTTACTCTGACCTTGTTCTAAACCTACCAGGAAAAATAATATTCACACTCATTCTAATTTTATTCTCAACTACTACCATGGCCTAATCTTAACCTAACCATAACCTAAAACTTGACCTAACTCTAATTCTAGCAAGAGTCATAAAATTTACACTAGCCCTCATCTTAACCTTCATTCAAAAACTCAACAAGTGGGGCTGGAGCGATAGTCCAGCGGGTAGGGCATTTGCCTTGCACACAGCCGACCTGGGTTCAATCCCGGCATGCCATATGGTCCCCAGAGCACCGCCAGGAGTAATTTCTGAGTGCAGAGCCAGGAGAAACCCCTGAGCATTGCTAGGTGTGACTCAAAAAGAAAAAAAGTTCAACAAGGGGCTAAAGAGATAATATAGTGGGTAAGGCTCTTTTCTTGCACACAGCCAAGCCAAGTTTGGTTGCTGTCACCTTCCACAAGCATGACCCCTGAACACAGTTGGGTATAACCCTAAAACCCAAACGAACAAAATAAACTAATCTTTAGCAGTCTAAAATTACCATAAACATATGTCTAACCCTTGCTCTAATTCTAAACCTAGTTCGATTAAGACCCTAACTTTATTCTAACCTTGGCCTAACCCTAGCAATTACACTAAACCAAAATTTTATTTTCACTAAAAATTTATCCTCAAATTCTACTATGGCCTAATCCTCACCCTAACCCTACTCATAACTCAATCCCAAACCCTTACCTAATACTAACCCTAACCCCACTTATGTTAAGCATTTTGAATATACTCTAGCCTTAGTCTAACCCTACCAATTACCAGAAACGTAACATTAACTCTCATTCTTCATTCCCAACTTCTATAAAGGCCTATGTCTCACCCTAATACTTATCCTAATACAAATTTAATCCTAAACCTAGCCCTAATCCTAAAGCTAACCTAGCCCTCAATCTAATCTTAATTCTATTATGAAGCTGCATCTACTCTGAACCTTGACTGAACCCTACCAATTACATTAAACCTCATATTCACCTTTAATTAACTTTAATTCTCAACATCAACTATGACCTAGTCCTCATCCTAATTCTAACCTAACCTTAATCTTTACCCTAAACCTTACCTTATTCCAGCCTTCCCCTAGACATACCACTTATACAAAACCAAACATTCACCCTCATCCTTAATTTCCTTCTAACTATCGACCTTGATCTAATCTTCACCCTACACTTAATCCTAAACCTAACCCTAACTATGTACTGTTGTGATGCATGAGATTTTTGAACCTCTGAGGGTCTGACTGGGAGGCAGGGGGGAGCCCAGCAATGCCCTCCTTCCAGGACCCATCATCAGCCCAGCACAGGTTGAGAGGGCAGCAGCTCAACTAACACCATTTCTATCACTCTTACTCTAGTCTTGACCCAATCCTACCAATTACACAAAATTTTATATTTACCCTTATCCTAACTGTATCCTAAACATCTACAGGGACTATCACACATACCCTAATACTAACCTTAAAAAATAAAAACAAACCTAACCCTAACTATAGTTGTATCAAAGTGATCATGGTTACTTTTGATTTGGTCAAAATTTCCAATTACATGAAATCTGAAATTTACCTGATCCTAACTTTCATTCTGAACATTGACCATGACCTAACCCATGCCCTAAACCTAACCCTAACTATATCACTAACCATAACTCTACCGTACCTCTAACTATAATTCCAGAGTCCTCACTGTCATCCTAGTCTTGCCCTAACTCTACCAATTACACAAACCTAACTTCCACCCTAATCCTTTCATTCTAGAAATTGACCATTGCCTAAACTGCACCTTGACCCTAACCATAACATTAACCCTTGTTCTAACTTTTGAATTAGATTTAGGGTTAGCTAAATCTAATTCTACCAAAAGGTCTGACCCTTACTCTTGCCTTTGATTATTCCTACCAACTATACCAAAACTAACGTTCTAGCTTCATCCTAGCTCTCATTCTCAACATCTACCATGATCTAATCTTCATCATAACCCTAAACCTAACCTGAATTCTTTTTTTTAATTTTTTATTTTTACAATTACAAAGATATACAATTAAAAAGTTCATATTTGGGTTTTGGTCATACATTGTTCCAGCACCCATCCCGCCACCAGTGCCCATCTCCCACCACCAACGTCCCCGGTTCCCTCCCCCTCCCCTAACCTGAATTCTAACAATAACACTAACCCTATCTGATCCTAATTACATCAAGAGGCCTCACCCAAAGATTGGCCTTACATGACCAACTGCATGAAACCTGAACCTCATTTTCCTTCTAATCATTGACAACCTCAACTTAACCCTAACCCTAAGTCTAACACCAAGCCTACCTCTAATCCTGACTCTAATCCTTCTTTAACCCTAATTCTATCAAGTGGCCTCACCCTTACATTAGTCTTGGCCTAACCCACCAACTACATGAAACCTAACAGTCACCCTAATTTTCATTGTATATGTCAGCCATGACCTAAACTTAGACTTTACTCCTACCTAATCCTAATTTTAACCCCAATTATAAAAAAATCCCCATTCTTAATTTTGGCCTAACACTATCAATTACAGGGACCCTTACATTCCATACTCATCCTAACTTTCATTCTAAATATTGACCATCATAACCTCATCTAACACTAAACCTAACTTTACCCCTAATTCTATCAAGGGGTAGATAGAATTTTCTCACTTTCCCCCTTGCCTAAACATACCGATTACACAAAACCTAACATTGACCCCATTATAAGATGACAGCCATAAAACTGTTAGGACTTCAGCACTGCTTAGTGAGATCAGTCGCAGAGAATGAAACAGACACCATGACCTGTGCAGATAGCAAGCTAGCCTCAAGAGCCCTGAATGCTCCGGAACTAATAAAGGCTCAATAATCTTTTATTAGCATGGTGGTCAAACCTTCCCTTCTTCCACTCATCCATAATGAGTTAGTACACAGAAGAAAGGGCAGACCTTTAGCTCAGCTGTGAGTAGAAGGGCAAAGGGTAGTTAAGCACTGCAGCCTGGAGACTGTGGGGATACTTTGCTCTCTTGGTGGGAGTCTCACTGCCAGGCTGTGTTGTGACCCCTGTAGTCTGTCTTGTAAATCCTGTAAATCTGGGCATTTCCTGCTTAGGCCTCTTTCTACCAGGATTATTTCCAGCGTAGGCCTAATTTTCTATCTGTCTAAGCCCAAATTCTCCTAGCAAGTTGTTTCCTGTTTGCAGCATTGGCAGCTTTTGTAACCTTCCTCTAAACTCGCTTTACCGGGATACGGCCCAGATCTTAAGGCCTGCATTTTGGGGGCAATTTCCTACATCTCCCTTTCCCCTTTCTTCTTTTTAAAGAGTAAGCTGTGAGTTTGGTGGGTTGGTTCCAGCGGTTTATTTTTCAACAGTGAAAGATGATCCCCTTGGCTTTGGGAGAGGTCGCTTCATCTCTGGACATTAAACAGATTATTGGTTCTGCAATACATTAATATTAAGATTAATAACATAATTCCCATTAGTGCCCAGTTTTTTAAATGGTGTCCCAATGCAGACATTTCATAGGATTGAAGATATTATCATCAGTCCTGAGAAGCTCTTATTCCTTCTCCATTCTTGTTGCAGTCTAACGGTTTGCTCATGTAGTGATACATCAAGGCAATTACTCGTCTCAGGAAGATCCAGGCAGTGTGTGGTACTGTACAAGTCTTTCCACCTGATTCCATTGCACAGAGTGATAAAGGAGCAGAGTCATGCATATACATGTTAAAGTGGGATCCCAGGGAAATATAGATTGATCCACGAGAAGTTCTCTTTGACTGCCAAGTCAGATCACATCACTAGCCAAGTCGTGATTTGAGTTAACAGTTCTTGGGGCATGTTTTGCATATAATCTTCTCATGTGTATTCACTATTGATAGAGTGGTGCAGACTGACTCCTGCAGAACGGCAATAGCCAAAATGTTGATCACCGCAAGGATGCTTAGGATCGATAGTTTAAAGAATCGTGTAGAGTGAGCTCTCCATTTCTCTGTCAGCCCACAACATGCAGGTCCCTGATGGGTAAAAAGACTTGGGGTGCATTGGCTGGTATAGATATTTGATTCTGTCACAATTCTTCTAGATATAAAGGTAAGGGGTGCCCACTAATCAGTGTAAAGCTACTTTCATGATCATTTTATTGTGTTATATCTCTTGGAGCTAGTGAGATATAACAATGGGAGGGTGAGGGGACAGAAACAAATGTCTCACCTGGTTCTAGGATAGCTTTTACTTAGAACTTCTGTTTCACAAAAGGCCCATGACTAACTCTCCCCTCTATGTAAGGTAAGACCAATTTCCACAAGTGCAGATTCCTGGGAGGTGAGGGCTCATCCAGGGACTGGAGAACCAGGCTACAGAGACCTCTGTCTTTCCACCATAATAAAAGTTCTGACAAGTGCCAAAGGTCTTGGGTTCCCATTTTTGTTCTCTAGATGACCTCATGGACTCCTGTGTATGGGAGCAATGTTTTCAGGGCCATTTCATGTTGAAGAGCCCCAATACAGACCTGTCACATGACACCATGCCACGCTCCCCCAGGAGAATGTCCTGTAAGCAAGAATATATTCTATCAGGTTGTACAATTTCAGAGGTATCAAGCAGTAGTGAAAAACTTGGTGCCCGTATCAATGTCATATTGACTGGTGGATCAGAGATTCTTGGTGTCCAGTGTAAATTCCACGGTTCTGCAATATACAAGTAGTGGGTATCAAGAAAGGGATGGAGGCAAGTAGGTTTGTGGTCAACTAACCACCAACAGGTTTGATTGTTTTATAGAGTGGATCCCCATCTCCATATAAGTAGGGTTCAAGTCGTTTTCTCCCATAAGTCAGAATCATTAGTGCTAGTTGGAATCTCTGTGTTAATCCAAGTTATTCAGCCAAATAAAGAGAGACTAATAGTATGAGTCCAATAAAGATGAAGGGAACATGGGGCCGGAGCGATAGCCCAGCGGGTAGGGCGTTTGCCTTGCACGCAGCCGGCCTGTGCCGCCCGGGTTCGATCCTCGGCGTCCCATATGGTCCCCCGAGCACTGCCAGGAGTAATTCCTGAGTGCAGAGCCAGGAGTAACCCCTGAGCATTGCCGGGTTTGACCCAAAAAGCAAAAAAAAAAAAAAAAAGAAAAGAAAAAGATGAAGGGAACAGAGTCAGTTAAACAATATTACTACCAGAGTGGGTGGAGAGTTATGGGTGATTATGGATATCATAACTAGGAAAGGGGTTCCGGTATATTAAGTAAACCCTTTTTTCTTGTGTATCAACTCCTCTTGTTCTCTCTCTCTCTCTCTCTGTCTTTGTCTCTCTGTCTCTCTCTCTCTCTTTTGCTTCTTGGGTCATACCCAGCAATGCTCAGGGGTTAGTCCTGACTCAGTACTCAGAAATTACTCCTAGCTGTGCACGGGATCAAACATGGGTTGGCTGTGTGCAAAGCAAACACTCTACCCTCTGTGCTTTTGCTCTGGCCCCTGTTGACACCCTCACCCAGGTGATAGTGGTGCCATGGTTCTTGTCACCTTTGTGCCTTGGTGGGGTCATATCCTTGAAGCCAACTCTTCAGTGTGGAGTGCTTCCTCAGACTCCCTGGGAGTCTGGCTCTGCTGCTGACTCTTGGTAGACTTTCACCCTTTGTTCTGCAAGCCACGCCAGTTGTTCACCTGTTGAGGCACAACCATACCCCAGCCCCCATGTTATTAATCCCCCTAGGCCAGACGTGGGTCAACCATGTGTAAGGCAAGTGCCTTATGCCCACTGTACTATTTCTCCATCCCTCTGTGAGGTAATTTAATGTCCTAGCAAGCACAAACTTCTAAAAAATCAAATAAAGGCTTGTAAAGGATCTTTGGGTTCTGTGAATTATCAGTGGGTTAGGTCTTTTTTTCCATGCTGCTAAGGGTCCCTGACAGTCAAGATTTAAAAAGCGTTAGTACATTTTTTAGTATTTAAGGCATCTATGACAGAGGGTGGGTGGTGACACTTCACCCTTTAACTGACCCTTTCTTACTTCTTAAGAAGTGTTTTATGGTTTGGTGGACTATATTTACTAAACTTTGACCTTGTGTGTTGTAGGGTATTCTGTGGGATATGGTTTTTGCTTTGTTATTTTGGGGTGACACCTGGTGGTGCTCAGGGCTCACTCCTGGCTCTGCACTCAAGTATCACTCCTAGTAGAACTTGCAGGACCACACAGGATGCTGGGGTCAAGCCCAGTTCAGCCATATGTAAGGCAAGTGCCCTACCCACTTTACTATCTCTCCAGCCCACTGTGGGATATTTTGATGTCCCACAAATGGAAACACAAAACTCTAAATAAAATATTTTTGAGTTATAAGCTGGTATAAGCTGGACCATTATCAGTATTTAACGTCAAAGATCCCCGTGCACTGAATGGGGATCAATGCAGCAGTCACACAGCAGACTATAGCAGTTGTGGTGTTTTATTTATGATGGGCCATAGCATGGATAGCATTGGAGTAAGCGTCGATAGGTACATAATTATATTGGTATGGGTGGAACTCTTCATGATGAGTGACATCCATTTGCCAGAGATCATTTGGCACCAAGATTCTTGGGTTAGTTCCCTGAGTGTATGAGATTGGGCAATTAATTTGGCAGTCTGGGAAGGCCCGGATGATGTCTTTTGATTCTGACTGGGTAATAGTAAATGTTTCAGAGAGGACCTTCCAATTTTGATGCCAACAGTTATGTGATTGCTGGGCTTTCTATAGAGGATAACAGGCTCTACTATTTCTCCAGGCAAATTAGAATGTGAGCTGATATGTGTGACTGGGAAGTTGAATTAGCAATCTGTGAGTCAGAATGATGCTTAAAGGGTATCTAGGGCTGTTAGAATAGCCCTTAGTTCAAGATGTTGGATGAAACTGTGACCCTATGGCTTTCAGAGATTGCCATAAATTTTTGTCATTATTTTAATGATGAGCCTGTAACATCTCTACAAATACTCCACCCATCCCTTTATTTGGGGGGGCATTCAGTGATGCTCAGTGGTTACTTCTGAAGATTTA